>VDCT01000906.1:0-46716 GCA_009763385.1 Coix lacryma-jobi var. lacryma-jobi
CTCCGAAAATGAAAGTGCCAAAACCACCAAACAAGAGTTTTGGGTCAAACGGGGATGATTGCGTGCGTCCGTTGTGAAAAATTCAACCGTGAATTTTCGGTGCATAGTGGTGAAAACGGCCGTCCTGCGTGAGTTTTGTGGCACCGTTCCTTCGGAAATTAAAGTGCCAAAACCCACCAAACGTGAGTTTTGGGTCAAACGGAGATGATTGGGTGCGTCCCTTGCGAAAATTCAACCTCTTAGTTTTTCGGTGCATCAGTGGTAAAACGGCACTATGCGAGTTTTGCAGCATCGTTCCTCCGAAAATGAAAGTGCCAAAACACACCAAACTTGAGTTTTGGGTCAAACGAGATGATTGAGTGCGTCCGTTGCGAAAAATTAACCGTGATTTTCGGTGCATCAGTGGTTTAAAACGGCACTCCTGCGCGAGTTTTGCAGCACCGTTCCTCCGAAAATGAAAGTGCCAAAAACCCACCAAACGTGAGTTTTGGTCAAACGGAGATGATTGGGTGCGTCGTTGCGAAAAATTCAACTCTTAATTTTCGGTGCATCAGTGGGTAAAAGGCCCTCCCATGCGAGTTTTGCGGCACCGTTCCTCCGAAAATGAAAGGCCAAAAACGCACCAAATTTGAGTTTTGGGTCAAAGGATGATTGAGTGCGTCCGTTGCGAAAAATTCAACCGTGAGTTTTTCGGTGCATCATCATATGGTGAAACGGCATCCTTCGCGAGTTTTGCACGTCGTTCCTCCGAAAATGAAAGTGCCCAAAAACCCACCAAACTTGAGTTTTGGGTCAAACGAAGATGATTGAGTGCGCGTTCGTCGTTGAAAAATTCAACCGTGAATTTTCGGCTTGCATCAGTGGTTAAAAAGGCCCCCTTGTGCGAGTTTTGCGGCCACCGTTCCTCCGAAAATGAAAGTGCCAAAAACCCACCAAACATGAGTTTTGGGTTCAAACGGGGGATGATTGGGTGCGTCCTGTTGTGAAAAAATTCAAACCGTGTGTTTTCGGTGCATCAATAGTGAAAACGGCCATCCTGCACGAGTTTTGCGGCACCGTTCCTCCGGAAATGGAAGTGCCAAAAACCGACCAAACATGAGTTTTGGGTCAACGGAGATGATTGGGTGCGTCCGTTGCCGAAAAATTCAACCGTCAGTTTTTCGATGCATCCGTGGGTAAATAAATGGCCCTCCCATACGAGTTTTGCGGCACCGTTCCTCCGGAAATGAAAGTGCCAAAAACCCAACAAACTTGAGTTTTGGGTCAAACGAAGATGATTGAATGCGTCCGTTGTGAAAATTCAACCGTGAATTTTTCGGTGCATCAGTGGTGAAAACGTTCGTGCTGCGTGAGTTTTGTGGCGCCGTTCCTTCGGAAATGAAAGTGCCAAACCCCACCAACATGAGTTTTGGGTTTGGGTCAAACGGGGATGATTGGGTCGTCCGTTGTGAAAAATTCAACCGTGAGTTTTTCAGTGCATTAGTAGTGAAAACGGCCCTCCTGCGCGAGTTTTGCGGCACCGTTCCTCCAGAAATGAAAGTGCTAAAAACCCACCAAACATGAGTTTTGGGTCAAACGAAGATGATTGGGTGCGCCCGTTGCGAAAAAATCAACCGTGAGTTTTCGGTGCATCCGTGGGTAAAATGGCCCTCCCATACGAGTTTTGCGGCACCGTTCCTCCGGAAATGAAAGTGCCAAAAACCCACCAAACTTGAGTTTTGGGTCAAACGGAGATGATTGAGTGCGTCCGTTGCGAAAAATTCAACCCTGAGTTTTTCGGTGCATCAGTGGTGAAAACGGCACTCCTGCGCGAGTTTTGCAGCATCGTTCCTCCGAAAATGAAAGTGCCCAAAACCCACCAAACATGAGTTTTGGGTCAAACGGAGATGATTGAGTGCGTCCGTTGCGAAAATTCAACCGTGAATTTTTCGGTGCATCAGTGTTTAAAACGGCACTCCTGCGCGAGTTTTGCAACACCGTTCCTCCGAAAATGAAAGTGCCAAAAACCCACCAAACGTGAGTTTTGAGTCAAACGGAGATGATTGGGTGCGTCCGTTGCGAAAAATTCAACTCTTAGTTTTTCGGTGCATCAGTGGGTAAAATGGCCCTCCCATGCGAGTTTTGCAGCACCGTTCCTCCGGAAATGAAAGTGCCAAAACCCACCAAACTTGAGATTTGGGTCAAACGAAGATGATTGAGTGCGTCCGTTGCGAAAAATTCAACCGTGAGTTTTTCGGTGCATCCGTGGGTAAAACGGCCCTCCCATACGAGTTTTGCGGCACCGTTCCTCCGGAAATGAAAGTGCCAAAAACCCACCAAACTTGAGTTTTGGGTCAAACGAAGATGATTGAGTGCGTCCCTTGTGAAAAATTCAACCGTGAATTTACGGTGCATCAGTGGTTAAAACGGCCCCCCCCTGCGTGAGTTTTGCGGCACCGTTCCTCCGAAAATGAAAGTGCCAAAAACCCACCAAACAAGAGTTTTGGGTCAAACGGGGATGATTGCGTGCGTTCGTTGTGAAAAATTCAACCGTGAATTTTCGGTGCATCAGTGGTGAAAACGGCCGTCCTGCGCGAGTTTTGCAGCATCGTTCCTCCGAAAATGAAAGTGCCCAAAACACACCAAACATGAGTTTTGCGTCAAACGGACATGATTGAGTGCGTCCGTTGCGAAAAATTAAACCGTGAATTTTTCGGTGCATCAGTGTTTAAAACGGCACTCCTGCGCGAGTTTTGCAGCACCGTTCCTCCGAAAATGAAAGTGCCAAAAACCCACCAAACGTGAGTTTTGAGTCAAACGGAGATGATTGGGTGCGTCCGTTGCGAAAAATTCAACTCTTAGTTTTTCGGTGCATCAGTGGGTAAAATGGCCCTCCCATGCGAGTTTTGCGGCACCGTTCCTCCGAAAATGAAAGTGCCAAAAACCCACCAAACAAGAGTTTTGGGTCAAACGGGGATGATTGCGTGCGTCCGTTGTGAAAAATTCAACCGTGAATTTTCGGTGCATTAGTGGTGAAAACGGCCGTCCTGCGTGAGTTTTGTGGCACCGTTCCTTCGGAAATTAAAGTGCCAAAAACCCACCAAACATGAGTTTTGGGTCAAACGGAGATGATTGGGTGCGTCCCTTGCGAAAAATTCAACCGTGAGTTTTTCGGTGCATCAGTGGTGAAAACGGCACTATTGCGTGAGTTTTGCAGCATCGTTCCTCCGAAAATGAAAGTGCCCAAAACACACCAAACATGAGTTTTGGGTCAAACGGACATGATTGAGTGCGTCCGTTGCGAAAAATTAAACCGTGAATTTTTCGGTGCATCAGTGTTTAAAACGGCACTCCTGCGCGAGTTTTGCAGCACCGTTCCTCCGAAAATGAAAGTGCCAAAAACCCACCAAACGTGAGTTTTGAGTCAAACGGAGATGATTGGGTGCGTCCGTTGCGAAAAATTCAACTCTTAGTTTTTCGGTGCATCAGTGGGTAAAATGGCCCTCCCATGCGAGTTTTGCGGCACCGTTCCTCCGAAAATGAAAGGGCCAAAAACGCACCAAATTTGAGTTTTGGGTCAAACGAAGATGATTGAGTGCGTCCGTTGCGAAAAATTCAACCGTGAGTTTTTCGGTGCATCAATGGTGAAAACGGCACTCCTTCGCGAGTTTTGCAGCGTCGTTCCTCCGAAAATGAAAGTGCCAAAAACCCACCAAACTTGAGTTTTGGGTCAAACGAAGATGATTGAGTGCGTTCGTTGTGAAAAATTCAACCGTGAATTTTCGGTGCATCAGTGGTTAAAAAGGCCCCCTTGTGCGAGTTTTGCGGCACCGTTCCTCCGAAAATGAAAGTGCCAAAAACCCACCAAACATGAGTTTTGGGTCAAACGGGGATGATTGGGTGCGTCCGTTGTGAAAAATTCAACCGTGTGTTTTTCGGTGCATCAATAGTGAAAACGGCCATCCTGCACGAGTTTTGCGGCACCGTTCCTCCGGAAATGAAAGTGCCAAAAACCGACCAAACATGAGTTTTGGGTCAAACGGAGATGATTGGGTGCGTCCGTTGCGAAAAATTCAACCGTCAGTTTTTCGATGCATCCGTGGGTAAAATGGCCCTCCCATACGAGTTTTGCGGCACCGTTCCTCCGGAAATGAAAGTGCCAAAAACCCAACAAACTTGAGTTTTGGGTCAAACGAAGATGATTGAATGCGTCCGTTGTGAAAAATTCAACCGTGAATTTTCGGTGCATCAGTGGTGAAAACGTTCGTGCTGCGTGAGTTTTGTGGCACCGTTCCTTCGGAAATGAAAGTGCCAAAACCCCACCAAACATGAGTTTTGGGTTTGGGTCAAACGGGGATGATTGGGTGCGTCCGTTGTGAAAAATTCAACCGTGAGTTTTTCAGTGCATTAGTGGTGAAAACGGCCCTCCTGCGCGAGTTTTGCGGCACCGTTCCTCCAGAAATGAAAGTGCTAAAAACCCACCAAACATGAGTTTTGGGTCAAACGAAGATGATTGGGTGCGTCCGTTGCGAAAAAATCAACCGTGAGTTTTTCGGTGCATCCGTGGGTAAAATGGCCCTCCCATACGAGTTTTGCGGCACCGTTCCTCCGGAAATGAAAGTGCCAAAAATCCACCAAACTTGAGTTTTGGGTCAAACGGAGATGATTGAGTGCGTCCGTTGCGAAAAATTCAACCCTGAGTTTTTCGGTGCATCAGTGGTGAAAACGGCACTCCTGCGCGAGTTTTGCAGCATCGTTCCTCCGAAAATGAAAGTGCCCAAAACCCACCAAACATGAGTTTTGGGTCAAACGGAGATGATTGAGTGCGTCCGTTGCGAAAAATTCAACCGTGAATTTTTCGGTGCATCAGTGTTTAAAACGGCACTCCTGCGCGAGTTTTGCAACACCGTTCCTCCGAAAATGAAAGTGCCAAAAACCCACCAAACGTGAGTTTTGAGTCAAACGGAGATGATTGGGTGCGTCCGTTGTGAAAAAATCAACTCTTAGTTTTTCGGTGCATCAGTGGGTAAAATGGCCCTCCCATGCGAGTTTTGCAGCACCGTTCCTCCGGAAATGAAAGTGCCAAAAACCCACCAAACTTGAGATTTGGGTCAAACGAAGATGATTGAGTGCGTCCGTTGCGAAAAAATCAACCGTGAGTTTTTCGGTGCATCCGTGGGTAAAACGGCCCTCCCATACGAGTTTTGCGGCACCGTTCCTCCGGAAATGAAAGTGCCAAAAACCCACCAAACTTGAGTTTTGGGTCAAACGAAGATGATTGAGTGCGTCCCTTGTGAAAAATTCAACCGTGAATTTACGGTGCATCAGTGGTTAAAACGGCCCCCCCTGCGCGAGTTTTGCGGCACCGTTCCTCCGAAAATGAAAGTGCCAAAAACCCACCAAACAAGAGTTTTGGGTCAAACGGGGATGATTGCGTGCGTTCGTTGTGAAAAATTCAACCGTGAATTTTCGGTGCATCAGTGGTGAAAACGGCCGTCCTGCGCGAGTTTTGCAGCATCGTTCCTCCGAAAATGAAAGTGCCCAAAACACACCAAACATGAGTTTTGCGTCAAACGGACATGATTGAGTGCGTCCGTTGCGAAAAATTAAACCGTGAATTTTTCGGTGCATCAGTGTTTAAAACGGCACTCCTGCGCGAGTTTTGCAGCACCGTTCCTCCGAAAATGAAAGTGCCAAAAACCCACCAAACGTGAGTTTTGAGTCAAACGGAGATGATTGGGTGCGTCCGTTGCGAAAAATTCAACTCTTAGTTTTTCGGTGCATCAGTGGGTAAAATGGCCCTCCCATGCGAGTTTTGCGGCACCGTTCCTCCGAAAATGAAAGTGCCAAAAACCCACCAAACAAGAGTTTTGGGTCAAACGGGGATGATTGCGTGCGTCCGTTGTGAAAAATTCAACCGTGAATTTTCGGTGCATTAGTGGTGAAAACGGCCGTCCTGCGTGAGTTTTGTGGCACCGTTCCTTCGGAAATTAAAGTGCCAAAAACCCACCAAACATGAGTTTTGGGTGAAACGGAGATGATTGGGTGCGTCCCTTGCGAAAAATTCAACCGTGAGTTTTTCGGTGCATCATTGGTGAAAACGGCACTATTGAGTGAGTTTTGCAGCATCGTTCCTCCGAAAATGAAAGTGCCCAAAACACACCAAACATGAGTTTTGGGTCAAACGGACATGATTGAGTGCGTCCGTTGCGAAAAATTAAACCGTGAATTTTTCGGTGCATCAGTGTTTAAAACGGCACTCCTGCGCGAGTTTTGCAGCACCGTTCCTCCGAAAATGAAAGTGCCAAAAACCCACCAAACGTGAGTTTTGAGTCAAACGGAGATGATTGGGTGCGTCCGTTGCGAAAAATTCAACTCTTAGTTTTTCGGTGCATCAGTGGGTAAAATGGCCCTCCCATGCGAGTTTTGCGGCACCGTTCCTCCGAAAATGAAAGGGCCAAAAACGCACCAAATTTGAGTTTTGGGTCAAACGAAGATGATTGAGTGCGTCCGTTGCGAAAAATTCAACCGTGAGTTTTTCGGTGCATCAATGGTGAAAACGGCACTCCTTCGCGAGTTTTGCAGCGTCGTTCCTCCGAAAATGAAAGTGCCAAAAACCCACCAAACTTGAGTTTTGGGTCAAACGAAGATGATTGCGTGCGTTCGTTGTGAAAAATTCAACCGTGAATTTTCGGTGCATCAGTGGTTAAAAAGGCCCCCTTGTGCGAGTTTTGCGGCACCGTTCCTCCGAAAATGAAAGTGCCAAAAACCCACCAAACATGAGTTTTGGGTCAAACGGGGATGATTGGGTGCGTCCGTTGTGAAAAATTCAACCGTGTGTTTTTCGGTGCATCAATAGTGAAAACGGCCATCCTGCACGAGTTTTGCGGCACCGTTCCTCCGGAAATGAAAGTGCCAAAA
This sequence comes from Coix lacryma-jobi var. lacryma-jobi, assembly GCA_009763385.1. Classification (NCBI taxonomy): domain Eukaryota; kingdom Viridiplantae; phylum Streptophyta; class Magnoliopsida; order Poales; family Poaceae; genus Coix; species Coix lacryma-jobi. Next base: position 6,901 of record VDCT01000906.1, read on the forward strand.
ACCGACCAAACATGAGTTTTGGGTCAAACGGAGATGATTGGGTGCGTCCGTTGCGAAAAATTCAACCGTCAGTTTTTCGATGCATCCGTGGGTAAAATGGCCCTCCCATACGAGTTTTGCGGCACCGTTCCTCCGGAAATGAAAGTGCCAAAAACCCAACAAACTTGAGTTTTGGGTCAAACGAAGATGATTGAATGCGTCCGTTGTGAAAAATTCAACCGTGAATTTTCGGTGCATCAGTGGTGAAAACGTTCGTGCTGCGTGAGTTTTGTGGCACCGTTCCTTCGGAAATGAAAGTGCCAAAACCCCACCAAACATGAGTTTTGGGTTTGGGTCAAACGGGGATGATTGGGTGCGTCCGTTGTGAAAAATTCAACCGTGAGTTTTTCAGTGCATTAGTGGTGAAAACGGCCCTCCTGCGCGAGTTTTGCGGCACCGTTCCTCCAGAAATGAAAGTGCTAAAAACCCACCAAACATGAGTTTTGGGTCAAACGAAGATGATTGGGTACGCCCGTTGCGAAAAAATCAACCGTGAGTTTTTCGGTGCATCCGTGGGTAAAATGGCCCTCCCATACGAGTTTTGCGGCACCGTTCCTCCGGAAATGAAAGTGCCAAAAACCCACCAAACTTGAGTTTTGGGTCAAACGGAGATGATTGAGTGCGTCCGTTGCGAAAAATTCAACCCTGAGTTTTTCGGTGCATCAGTGGTGAAAACGGCACTCCTGCGCGAGTTTTGCAGCATCGTTCCTCCGAAAATGAAAGTGCCCAAAACCCACCAAACCTGAGTTTTGGGTCAAACGGAGATGATTGAGTGCGTCCGTTGCGAAAAATTCAACCGTGAATTTTTCGGTGCATCAGTGTTTAAAACGGCACTCCTGCGCGAGTTTTGCAACACCGTTCCTCCGAAAATGAAAGTGCCAAAAACCCACCAAACGTGAGTTTTGAGTCAAACGGAGATGATTGGGTGCGTCCGTTGCGAAAAATTCAACTCTTAGTTTTTCGGTGCATCAGTGGGTAAAATGGCCCTCCCATGCGAGTTTTGCAGCACCGTTCCTCCGGAAATGAAAGTGCCAAAAACCCACCAAACTTGAGATTTGGGTCAAACGAAGATGATTGAGTGCGTCCGTTGCGAAAAATTCAACCGTGAGTTTTTCGGTGCATCCGTGGGTAAAACGGCCCTCCCATACGAGTTTTGCGGCACCGTTCCTCCGGAAATGAAAGTGCCAAAAACCCACCAAACTTGAGTTTTGGGTCAAACGAAGATGATTGAGTGCGTCCCTTGTGAAAAATTCAACCGTGAATTTACGGTGCATCAGTGGTTAAAACGGCCCCCCCTGCGCGAGTTTTGCGGCACCGTTCCTCCGAAAATGAAAGTGCCAAAAACCCACCAAACAAGAGTTTTGGGTCAAACGGGGATGATTGCGTGCGTTCGTTGTGAAAAATTCAACCGTGAATTTTCGGTGCATCAGTGGTGAAAACGGCCGTCCTGCGCGAGTTTTGCAGCATCGTTCCTCCGAAAATGAAAGTGCCCAAAACACACCAAACATGAGTTTTGCGTCAAACGGACATGATTGAGTGCGTCCGTTGCGAAAAATTAAACCGTGAATTTTTCGGTGCATCAGTGTTTAAAACGGCACTCCTGCGCGAGTTTTGCAGCACCGTTCCTCCGAAAATGAAAGTGCCAAAAACCCACCAAACGTGAGTTTTGAGTCAAACGGAGATGATTGGGTGCGTCCGTTGCGAAAAATTCAACTCTTAGTTTTTCGGTGCATCAGTGGGTAAAACGGCCCTCCCATGCGAGTTTTGCGGCACCGTTCCTCCGAAAATGAAAGTGCCAAAAACCCACCAAACAAGAGTTTTGGGTCAAACGGGGATGATTGCGTGCGTTCGTTGTGAAAAATTCAACCGTGAATTTTCGGTGCATCAGTGGTGAAAACGGCCGTCCTGCGTGAGTTTTGTGGCACCGTTCCTTCGGAAATTAAAGTGCCAAAAACCCACCAAACATGAGTTTTGGGTCAAACGGAGATGATTGGGTGCGTCCGTTGCGAAAAATTCAACCGTGAGTTTTTCGGTGCATCAGTGGTGAAAACGGCACTATTGCGCGAGTTTTGCAGCATCGTTCCTCCGAAAATGAAAGTGCCCAAAACTCACCAAACATGAGTTTTGGGTCAAACGGACATGATTGAGTGCGCCCGTTGCGAAAAATTGAACCTTTAATTTTTCGGTGCATCAGTGTTTAAAACGGCACTCCTGCGCGAGTTTTGCAGCACCGTTCCTCCGAAAATGAAAGTGCCAAAAACCCACCAAACGTGAGTTTTGAGTCAAACGGAGATGATTGGGTGCGTCCGTTGCGAAAAATTTAACTCTTAGTTTCTCGGTGCATCAGTGGGTAAAATGGCCCTCCCATGCGAGTTTTGCGGCACCGTTCCTCCGAAAATGAAAGGGCCAAAAACGCACCAAATTTGAGTTTTGGGTCAAACGAAGATGATTGAGTGCGTCCGTTGCGAAAAATTCAACCGTGAGTTTTTCGGTGCATCAATGGTGAAAACGGCACTCCTTCGCGAGTTTTGCAGCGTCGTTCCTCCGAAAATGAAAGTGCCAAAAACCCACCAAACTTGAGTTATGGGTCAAACGAAGATGATTGAGTGCGTTCGTTGTGAAAAATTCAACCGTGAATTTTCGGTGCATCAGTGGTTAAAAAGGCCCCCTTGTGCGAGTTTTGCGGCACCGTTCCTCCGAAAATGAAAGTGCCAAAAACCCACCAAACATGAGTTTTGGGTCAAACGGGGATGATTGGGTGCGTCCGTTGTGAAAAATTCAACCGTGTGTTTTTCGGTGCATCAATAGTGAAAACGGCCATCCTGCACGAGTTTTGCGGCACCGTTCCTCCGGAAATGAAAGTGCCAAAAACCGACCAAACATGAGTTTTGGGTCAAACGGAGATGATTGGGTGCGTCCGTTGCGAAAAATTCAACCGTGAGTTTTTCGATGCATCCGTGGGTAAAATGGCCCTCCCATACGAGTTTTGCGGCACCGTTCCTCCGGAAATGAAAGTGCCAAAAACCCAACAAACTTGAGTTTTGGGTCAAACGAAGATGATTGAATGCGTCCGTTGTGAAAAATTCAACCGTGAATTTTCGGTGCATCAGTGGTGAAAACTTTCGTGCTGCGTGAGTTTTGTGGCACCGTTCCTTCGGAAATGAAAGTGCCAAAACCCCACCAAACATGAGTTTTGGGTTTGGGTCAAACGGGGATGATTGGGTGCGTCCGTTGTGAAAAATTCAACCGTGAGTTTTTCAGTGCATTAGTGGTGAAAACGACCCTCCTGCGCGAGTTTTGCGGCACCGTTCCTCCAGAAATGAAAGTGCTAAAAACCCACCAAACATGAGTTTTGGGTCAAACGAAGATGATTGGGTGCGTCCGTTGCGAAAAAATCAACCGTGAGTTTTTCGGTGCATCCGTGGGTAAAATGGCCCTCCCATACGAGTTTTGCGGCACCGTTCCTCCGGAAATGAAAGTGCCAAAAACCCACCAAACTTGAGTTTTGGGTCAAACGGAGATGATTGAGTGCGTCCGTTGCGAAAAATTCAACCGTGAGTTTTTCGGTGCATCAGTGGTGAAAACGGCACTCCTGCGCGAGTTTTGCAGCATCGTTCCTCCGAAAATGAAAGTGCCCAAAACCAACCAAACATGAGTTTTGGGTCAAACGGAGATGATTGAGTGCGTCCGTTGCGAAAAATTCAACCGTGAATTTTTCGGTGCATCAGTGTTTAAAACGGCACTCCTGCGCGAGTTTTGCAACACCGTTCCTCCGAAAATGAAAGTGCCAAAAACCCACCAAACGTGAGTTTTGAGTCAAACGGAGATGATTGGGTGCGTCCGTGGCAAAAAATTCAACTCTTAGTTTTTCGGTGCATCAGTGGGTAAAATGGCCCTCCCATGCGAGTTTTGCAGCACCGTTCCTCCGGAAATGAAAGTGCCAAAACCCCACCAAACTTGAGATTTGGGTCAAACGAAGATGATTGAGTGCGTCCGTTGCGAAAAATTCAACCGTGAGTTTTTCGGTGCATCCGTGGGTAAAATAGCCCTCCCATACGAGTTTTGCGGCACCGTTCCTCCGGAAATGAAAGTGCCAAAAACCCACCAAACTTGAGTTTTGGGTCAAACGAAGATGATTGAGTGCGTCCCTTGTGAAAAATTCAACCGTGAATTTACGGTGCATCAGTGGTTAAAACGGCCCCCCCTGCGCGAGTTTTGCGGCACCGTTCCTCCGAAAATGAAAGTGCCAAAAACCCACCAAACAAGAGTTTTGGGTCAAACGGGGATGATTGCGTGCGTTCGTTGTGAAAAATTCAACCGTGAATTTTCGGTGCATCAGTGGTGAAAACGGCCGTCCTGCGTGAGTTTTGTGGCACCGTTCCTTCGGAAATTAAAGTGCCAAAAACCCACCAAACATGAGTTTTGGGTCAAACGGAGATGATTGGGTGCGTCCGTTGCGAAAAATTCAACCGTGAGTTTTTCGGTGCATCAGTGGTGAAAACGGCACTATTGCGCGAGTTTTGCAGCATCATTCCTCCGAAAATGAAAGTGCCCAAAACTCACCAAACATGAGTTTTGGGTCAAACAGACATGATTGAGTGCGCCCGTTGCGAAAAATTCAACCTTTAATTTTTCGGTGCATCAGTGTTTAAAACGGCACTCCTGCGCGAGTTTTGCAGCACCGTTCCTCCGAAAATGAAAGTGCCAAAAACCCACCAAACGTGAGTTTTGAGTCAAACGGAGATGATTGGGTGCGTCCGTTGCGAAAAATTTAACTCTTCGTTTCTCGGTGCATCAGTGGGTAAAATGACCCTCCCATGCGAGTTTTGCGGCACCGCTCCTCCGAAAATGAAAGTGCCAAAAACGCACCAAACTTGAGTTTTGGGTCAAACGAAGATGATTGAGTGCGTCCGTTGCGAAAAATTCAACCGTGAGTTTTTCGGTGCATCAGTGGTGAAAACGGCACTCCTTCGCGAGTTTTGCAGCATCGTTCCTCCGAAAATGAAAGTGCCAAAAACCCACCAAACTTGAGTTTTGGGTCAAACGAAGATGATTGAGTGCGTTCGTTGTGAAAAATTCAACCGTGAATTTTCGGTGCATCAGTGGTTAAAAGGCCCCCTTGTGCGAGTTTTGCGGCACCGTTCCTCCGAAAATGAAAGTGCCAAAAACCCACCAAACATGAGTTTTGGGTCAAACGGGGATGATTGGGTGCGTCCGTTGTGAAAAATTCAACCGTGTGTTTTTCGGTGCATCAATAGTGAAAACGGCCATCCTGCACGAGTTTTGCGGCACCGTTCCTCCGGAAATGAAAGTGCCAAAAACCCACCAAACATGAGTTTTGGGTCAAACGGAGATGATTGGGTGCGTCCGTTGCGAAAAATTCAACCGTGAGTTTTTCGGAGCATCAGTGGTGAAAACGGCACTCCTTCGCGAGTTTTGCGGCACCGTTCCTCCGAAAATGAAAGTGCCAAAAACCCACCAAACTTGAGTTTTGGGTCAAACGAAGATGATTGAGTGCGTCCGTTGTGAAAAATTCAACCGTGAATTTTCGGTGCATTAGTGGTTAAAAAGGCCCTCTTGTGCGAGTTTTGCGGCACCGTTCCTCCGAAAATGAAAGTGCCAAAAACCCACCAAACATGAGTTTTGGGTCAAACGGGGATGATTGGGTGCGTCCGTTGCGAAAAATTCAACTCTTAGTTTTGTCGGTGCATCAGTGGGTAAAATGGCCCTCCCATGCGAGTTTTGCGGCACCGTTCCTCCGAAAATGAAAGTGCCAAAAACCCACCAAACTTGAGTTTTGGGTCAAACGAAGATGATTGAGTGCGTCCGTTGTGAAAAATTCAACCGTGAATTTTCGGTGCATCAGTGGTTAAAAAGGCCCTCTTGTGCGAGTTTTGTGGCACCGTTCCTCCGAAAATGAAAGTGCCAAAAACCCACCAAACATGAGTTTTGGGTCAAACGGGGATGATTGGGTGCGTCCGTTGCGAAAAATTCAACTCTTAGTTTTGTCGGTGCATCAGTGGGTAAAATGGCCCTCCCATGCGAGTTTTGCGGCACCGTTCCTCCGAAAATGAAAGTGCCAAAAGCCCACCAAACTTGAGTTTTGGGTCAAACGAAGATGATTGAGTGCGTCCATTGTGAAAAATTCAACCGTGAATTTTCGGTGCATCAGTGGTTAAAACGGCCCCCCTGCGCGAGTTTTTGGCACCGTTCCTCCGAAAATGAAAGTGCCAAAAATCCACCAAACAAGAGTTTTGGGTCAAACGGGGATGATTGCGTGCGTCCGTAGTGAAAAATTCTACCGTGAATTTTCGGTGCATCAGTGGTGAAAACGGTCGTCCTGCGTGAGTTTTGTGGCACCGTTCCTTCGGAAATGAAAGTGCCAAAACCCCACCAAACATGAGTTTTGGGTTTGGGTCAAACGGAGATGATTGAGTGCGTCCGTTGCGAAAAATTCAACCGTGAGTTTTTCGGTGCATCAGTGGTGAAAACGGCACTCCTGCGCGAGTTTTGCAGCATCGTTCCTCCGAAAATGAAAGTGCCCAAAACCCACCAAACATGAGTTTTGGGTCAAACGGAGATGATTGAGTGCGTCCGTTGCGAAAAATTCAACCGTGAATTTTTCGGTGCATCAGTGTTTAAAACGGCACTCCTGCGCGAGTTTTGCAGCACCGTTCCTCCGAAAATGAAAGCGCCAAAAACCCACCAAACGTGAGTTTTGAGTCAAACGGAGATGATTGGGTGCGTTCGTTGCGAAAAATTCAACTCTTAGTTTTTCGGTGCATCAGTGGGTAAAATGGCCCTCCCATGCGAGTTTTGCGACACCGTTCCTCCGGAAATGAAAGTGCCAAAAACCCACGAAACTTGAGATTTTGGTCAAACGAAGATGATTGAGTGCGTCCGTTGCGAAAAATTCAACCGTGAGTTTTTCGGTGCATCCGTGGGTAAAATGGCCCTCCCATACGAGTTTTGCGGCACCGTTCCTCCGGAAATGAAAGTGCCAAAAACCCACCAAACTTGAGTTTTGGGTCAAACAAAGATGATTGAGTGCGTCCATTGTGAAAAATTCAACCGTGAATTTACGGTGCACCAGTGGTTAAAACGGCCCCCCTGCGCGAGTTTTGCGGCACCGTTCCTCCGAAAATGAAAGTGCCAAAAACCCACCAAACAAGAGTTTTGGGTCAAACGGGGATGATTGCGTGCGTCCGTTGTGAAAAATTCAACCGTGAATTTTCGGTGCATTAGTGGTGAAAACGGCCGTCCTGCGTGAGTTTTGTGGCACCGTTCCTTCGGAAATTAAAGTGCCAAAAACCCACCAAACATGAGTTTTGCGTCAAACGGAGATGATTGGGTGCGTCCCTTGCGAAAAATTCAACCGTGAGTTTTTCGGTGCATCAGTGGTGAAAACGGCACTATTGCGTGAGTTTTGCAGCATCGATCCTCCGAAAATGAAAGTACCCAAAACACACCAAACATGAGTTTTGGGTCAAACGGACATGATTGAGTGCGTCCGTTGCGAAAAATTAAACCGTGAATTTTTCGGTGCATCAGTGTTTAAAACGGCACTCCTGCGCGAGTTTTGCAGCACCGTTCCTCCGAAAATGAAAGTGCCAAAACCCCACCAAACGTGAGTTTTGAGTCAAACGGAGATGATTGGGTGCGTCCGTTGCGAAAAATTCAACTCTTAGTTTTTCGGTGCATCAGTGGGTAAAATGGCCCTCCCATGCGAGTTTTGCGGCACCGTTCCTCCGAAAATGAAAGGGCCAAAAACACACCAAATTTGAGTTTTGGGTCAAACGAAGATGATTGAGTGCGTCCGTTGCGAAAAATTCAACCGTGAGTTTTTCGGTGCATCAGTGGTGAAAACGGCACTCCTTCGCGAGTTTTGCAGCGTCGTTCCTCCGAAAATGAAAGTGCCAAAAACCCACCAAACTTGAGTTTTGGGTCAAACGAAGATGATTGAGTGCGTTCGTTGTGAAAAATTCAACCGTGAATTTTCGGTGCATCAGTGGTTAAAAAGGCCCCCTTGTGCGAGTTTTGCGGCACCGTTCCTCCGAAAATGAAAGTGCCAAAAACCCACCAAACATGAGTTTTGGGTCAAACGGGGATGATTGGGTGCGTCCGTTGTGAAAAATTCAACCGTGTGTTTTTCGGTGCATCAATAGTGAAAACGGCCATCCTGCACGAGTTTTGCGGCACCGTTCCTCCGGAAATGAAAGTGCCAAAAACCGACCAAACATGAGTTTTGGGTCAAACGGAGATGATTGGGTGCGTCCGTTGCGAAAAATTCAACCGTCAGTTTTTCGATGCATCCGTGGGTAAAATGGCCCTCCCATACGAGTTTTGCGGCACCGTTCCTCCGGAAATGAAAGTGCCAAAACCCAACAAACTTGAGTTTTGGGTCAAACGAAGATGATTGAATGCGTCCGTTGTGAAAAATTCAACCGTGAATTTTCGGTGCATCAGTGGTGAATACGTTCGTGCTGCGTGAGTTTTGTGGCACCGTTCCTTCGGAAATGAAAGTGCCAAAACCCCACCAAACATGAGTTTTGGGTTTGGGTCAAACGGGGATGATTGGGTGCGTCCGTTGTGAAAAATTCAACCGTGAGTTTTTCATTGCATTAGTGGTGAAAACGGCCCTCCTGCGCGAGTTTTGCGGCACCGTTCCTCCAGAAATGAAAGTGCTAAAAACCCACCAAACATGAGTTTTGGGTCAAACGAAGATGATTGGGTGCGTCCGTTGCGAAAAATCAACCGTGAGTTTTTCGGTGCATCCGTGGGTAAAATGGCCCTCCCATACGAGTTTTGCGGCACCGTTCCTCCGGAAATGAAAGTGCCAAAAACCCACCAAACTTGAGTTTTGGGTCAAACGGAGATGATTGAGTGCGTCCGTTGCGAAAAATTCAACCCTGAGTTTTTCGGTGCATCAGTGGTGAAAACGGCACTCCTGCGCGAGTTTTGCAGCATCGTTCCTCCGAAAATGAAAGTGCCCAAAACCCACCAAACATGAGTTTTGGGTCAAACGGAGATGATTGAGTGCGTCCGTTGCGAAAAATTCAACAGTGAATTTTTCGGTGCATCAGTGTTTAAAACGGCACTCCTGCGCGAGTTTTGCAACACCGTTCCTCCGAAAATGAAAGTGCCAAAAACCTACCAAACGTGAGTTTTGAGTCAAAGGGAGATGATTGGGTGCGTCCGTTGCGAAAAATTCAACTCTTAGTTTTTCGGTGCATCAGTGGGTAAAATGGCCCTCCCATGCGAGTTTTGCAGCACCGTTCCTCCGGAAATGAAAGTGCCAAAAACCCACCAAACTTGAGATTTGGGTCAAACGAAGATGATTGAGTGCGTCCGTTGCGAAAAATTCAACCGTGAGTTTTTCGGTGCATCCGTGGGTAAAATGGCCCTCCCATACGAGTTTTGCGGCACCGTTCCTCCGGAAATGAAAGTGCCAAAAACCCACCAAACTTGAGTTTTGGGTCAAACGAAGATGATTGAGTGCGTCCCTTGTAAAAAATTCAACCGTGAATTTACGGTGCATTAGTGGTTAAAACGGCCCCCCCTGCGCGAGTTTTGCGGCACCGTTCCTCCGAAAATGAAAGTGCCAAAAACCCACCAAACAAGAGTTTTGGGTCAAACGGGGATGATTGCGTGCGTTCGTTGTGAAAAATTCAACCGTGAATTTTCGGTGCATCAGTGGTGAAAACGGCCGTCCTGCGCGAGTTTTGCAGCATCGTTCCTCCGAAAATGAAAGTGCCCAAAACACACCAAACATGAGTTTTGGGTCAAACGGACATGATTGAGTGCGTCCGTTGCGAAAAATTAAACCGTGAATTTTTCGGTGCATCAGTGTTTAAAACGGCACTCCTGCGCGAGTTTTGCAGCACCGTTCCTCCGAAAATGAAAGTGCCAAAAACCCACCAAACGTGAGTTTTGAGTCAAACGGAGATGATTGGGTGCGTCCGTTGCGAAAAATTCAACTCTTAGTTTTTCGGTGCATCAGTGGGTAAAATGGCCCTCCCATGCGAGTTTTGCGGCACCGTTCCTCCGAAAATGAAAGTGCCAAAAACCCACCAAACAAGAGTTTTGGGTCAAACGGGGATGATTGCGTGCGTCCGTTGTGAAAAATTCAACCGTGAATTTTCGGTGCATTAGTGGTGAAAACGGCCGTCCTGCGTGAGTTTTGTGGCACCGTTCCTTCGGAAATTAAAGTGCCAAAAACCCACCAAACATGAGTTTTGGGTCAAACGGAGATGATTGGGTGCGTCCCTTGCGAAAAATTCAACCGTGAATTTTCGGTGCATCTGTGGTGAAAACGGCCCTCCTGCGCGAGTTTTGTGGCACCGTTCCTCCGGAAATGAAAGTGCCAAAAACCCACCAAACAAGAGTTTTGGGTCAAACGGAGATGATTGGGTGTGTCCGTTGCGAAAAATTCAACCGTGAGTTTTTCGGTGCATCAGTGGTGAAAACGGCACTATTGCGCGAGTTTTGCAGCATCGTTCCTCCGAAAATGAAAGTGCCCAAAACACACCAAACATGAGTTTTGGGTCAAACGGACATGATTGAGTGCGTCCGTTGCGAAAAATTAAACCGTGAATTTTTCGGTGCATCAGTGTTTAAAACGGCACTCCTGCGGGAGTTTTGCAGCACCGTTCCTCCGAAAATGAAAGTGCCAAAAACCCACCAAACGTGAGTTTTGAGTCAAACGGAGATGATTGGGTGCGTCCGTTGCGAAAAATTCAACTCTTAGTTTTTCGGTGCATCAGTGGGTAAAATGGCCCTCCCATGCGAGTTTTGCGGCACCGTTCCTCCGAAAATGAAAGTGCCAAAAACCCACCAAACAAGAGTTTTGGGTCAAACGGGGATGATTGCGTGCGTCCGTTGTGAAAAATTCAACCGTGAATTTTCGGTGCATTAGTGGTGAAAACGGCCGTCCTGCGTGAGTTTTGTGGCACCGTTCCTTCGGAAATTAAAGTGCCAAAAACCCACCAAACATGAGTTTTGGGTCAAACGGAGATGATTGGGTGCGTCCCTTGCGAAAAATTCAACCGTGAGTTTTTCGGTGCATCAGTGGTGAAAACGGCACTATTGCGTGAGTTTTGCAGCATCGTTCCTCCGAAAATGAAAGTACCCAAAACACACCAAACATGAGTTTTGGGTCAAACGGACATGATTGAGTGCGTCCGTTGCGAAAAATTAAACCGTGAATTTTTCGGTGCATCAGTGTTTAAAACGGCACTCCTGCGCGAGTTTTGCAGCACCGTTCCTCCGAAAATGAAAGTGCCAAAAACCCACCAAACGTGAGTTTTGAGTCAAACGGAGATGATTGGGTGCGTCCGTTGCGAAAAATTCAACTCTTAGTTTTTCGGTGCATCAGTGGGTAAAATGGCCCTCCCATGCGAGTTTTGCGGCACCGTTCCTCCGAAAATGAAAGGGCCAAAAACACACCAAATTTGAGTTTTGGGTCAAACGAAGATGATTGAGTGCGTCCGTTGCGAAAAATTCAACCGTGAGTTTTTCGGTGCATCAATGGTGAAAACGGCACTCCTTCGCGAGTTTTGCAGCGTCGTTCCTCCGAAAATGAAAGTGCCAAAAACCCACCAAACTTGAGTTTTGGGTCAAACGAAGATGATTGAGTGCGTTCGTTGTGAAAAATTCAACCGTGAATTTTCGGTGCATCAGTGGTTAAAAAGGCCCCCTTGTGCGAGTTTTGCGGCACCGTTCCTCCGAAAATGAAAGTGCCAAAACCCACCAAACATGAGTTTTGGGTCAAACGGGGATGATTGGGTGCGTCCGTTGTGAAAAATTCAACCGTGTGTTTTTCGGTGCATCAATAGTGAAAACGGCCATCCTGCACGAGTTTTGCGGCACCGTTCCTCCGGAAATGAAAGTGCCAAAAACCGACCAAACATGAGTTTTGGGTCAAACGGAGATGATTGGGTGCGTCCGTTGCGAAAAATTCAACCGTCAGTTTTTCGATGCATCCGTGGGTAAAATGGCCCTCCCATACGAGTTTTGCGGCACCGTTCCTCCGGAAATGAAAGTGCCAAAAACCCAACAAACTTGAGTTTTGGGTCAAACGAAGATGATTGAATGCGTCCGTTGTGAAAAATTCAACCGTGAATTTTCGGTGCATCAGTGGTGAATACGTTCGTGCTGCGTGAGTTTTGTGGCACCGTTCCTTCGGAAATGAAAGTGCCAAAACCCCACCAAACATGAGTTTTGGGTTTGGGTCAAACGGGGATGATTGGGTGCGTCCGTTGTGAAAAATTCAACCGTGAGTTTTTCATTGCATTAGTGGTGAAAACGGCCCTCCTGCGCGAGTTTTGCGGCACCGTTCCTCCAGAAATGAAAGTGCTAAAAACCCACCAAACATGAGTTTTGGGTCAAACGAAGATGATTGGGTGCGTCCGTTGCGAAAAAATCAACCGTGAGTTTTTCGGTGCATCCGTGGGTAAAATGGCCCTCCCATACGAGTTTTGCGGCACCGTTCCTCCGGAAATGAAAGTGCCAAAAACCCACCAAACTTGAGTTTTGGGTCAAACGGAGATGATTGAGTGCGTCCGTTGCGAAAAATTCAACCCTGAGTTTTTCGGTGCATCAGTGGTGAAAACGGCACTCCTGCGCGAGTTTTGCAGCATCGTTCCTCCGAAAATGAAAGTGCCCAAAACCCACCAAACATGAGTTTTGGGTCAAACGGAGATGATTGAGTGCGTCCGTTGCGAAAAATTCAACAGTGAATTTTTCGGTGCATCAGTGTTTAAAACGGCACTCCTGCGCGAGTTTTGCAACACCGTTCCTCCGAAAATGAAAGTGCCAAAAACCTACCAAACGTGAGTTTTGAGTCAAAGGGAGATGATTGGGTGCGTCCGTTGCGAAAAATTCAACTCTTAGTTTTTCGGTGCATCAGTGGGTAAAATGGCCCTCCCATGCGAGTTTTGCAGCACCGTTCCTCCGGAAATGAAAGTGCCAAAAACCCACCAAACTTGAGATTTGGGTCAAACGAAGATGATTGAGTGCGTCCGTTGCGAAAAATTCAACCGTGAGTTTTTCGGTGCATCCGTGGGTAAAATGGCCCTCCCATACGAGTTTTGCGGCACCGTTCCTCCGGAAATGAAAGTGCCAAAAACCCACCAAACTTGAGTTTTGGGTCAAACGAAGATGATTGAGTGCGTCCCTTGTAAAAAATTCAACCGTGAATTTACGGTGCATTAGTGGTTAAAACGGCCCCCCCTGCGCGAGTTTTGCGGCACCGTTCCTCCGAAAATGAAAGTGCCAAAAACCCACCAAACAAGAGTTTTGGGTCAAACGGGGATGATTGCGTGCGTTCGTTGTGAAAAATTCAACCGTGAATTTTCGGTGCATCAGTGGTGAAAACGGCCGTCCTGCGCGAGTTTTGCAGCATCGTTCCTCCGAAAATGAAAGTGCCCAAAACACACCAAACATGAGTTTTGGGTCAAACGGACATGATTGAGTGCGTCCGTTGCGAAAAATTAAACCGTGAATTTTTCGGTGCATCAGTGTTTAAAACGGCACTCCTGCGCGAGTTTTGCAGCACCGTTCCTCCGAAAATGAAAGTGCCAAAAACCCACCAAACGTGAGTTTTGAGTCAAACGGAGATGATTGGGTGCGTCCGTTGCGAAAAATTCAACTCTTAGTTTTTCGGTGCATCAGTGGGTAAAATGGCCCTCCCATGCGAGTTTTGCAGCACCGTTCCTCCGGAAATGAAAGTGCCAAAAACCCACCAAACTTGAGATTTGGGTCAAACGAAGATGATTGAGTGCGTCCGTTGCGAAAAATTCAACCGTGAGTTTTTCGGTGCATCCGTGGGTAAAATGGCCCTCCCATACGAGTTTTGCGGCACCGTTCCTCCGGAAATGAAAGTGCCAAAAACCCACCAAACTTGAGTTTTGGGTCAAACGAAGATGATTGAGTGCGTCCCTTGTAAAAAATTCAACCGTGAATTTACGGTGCATTAGTGGTTAAAACGGCCCCCCCTGCGCGAGTTTTGCGGCACCGTTCCTCCGAAAATGAAAGTGCCAAAAACCCACCAAACAAGAGTTTTGGGTCAAACGGGGATGATTGCGTGCGTTCGTTGTGAAAAATTCAACCGTGAATTTTCGGTGCATCAGTGGTGAAAACGGCCGTCCTGCGCGAGTTTTGCAGCATCGTTCCTCCGAAAATGAAAGTGCCCAAAACACACCAAACATGAGTTTTGGGTCAAACGGACATGATTGAGTGCGTCCGTTGCGAAAAATTAAACCGTGAATTTTTCGGTGCATCAGTGTTTAAAACGGCACTCCTGCGGGAGTTTTGCAGCACCGTTCCTCCGAAAATGAAAGTGCCAAAAACCCACCAAACGTGAGTTTTGAGTCAAACGGAGATGATTGGGTGCGTCCGTTGCGAAAAATTCAACTCTTAGTTTTTCGGTGCATCAGTGGGTAAAATGGCCCTCCCATGCGAGTTTTGCGGCACCGTTCCTCCGAAAATGAAAGTGCCAAAAACCCACCAAACAAGAGTTTTGGGTCAAACGGGGATGATTGCGTGCGTCCGTTGTGAAAAATTCAACCGTGAATTTTCGGTGCATTAGTGGTGAAAACGGCCGTCCTGCGTGAGTTTTGTGGCACCGTTCCTTCGGAAATTAAAGTGCCAAAAACCCACCAAACAAGAGTTTTGGGTCAAACGGAGATGATTGGGTGCGTCCCTTGCGAAAAATTCAACCGTGAGTTTTTCGGTGCATCAGTGGTGAAAACGGCACTATTGCGTGAGTTTTGCAGCATCGTTCCTCCGAAAATGAAAGTACCCAAAACACACCAAACATGAGTTTTGGGTCAAACGGACATGATTGAGTGCGTCCGTTGCGAAAAATTAAACCGTGAATTTTTCGGTGCATCAGTGTTTAAAACGGCACTCCTGCGCGAGTTTTGCAGCACCGTTCCTCCGAAAATGAAAGTGCCAAAAACCCACCAAACGTGAGTTTTGAGTCAAACGGAGATGATTGGGTGCGTCCGTTGCGAAAAATTCAACTCTTAGTTTTTCGGTGCATCAGTGGGTAAAATGGCCCTCCCATGCGAGTTTTGCGGCACCGTTCCTCCGAAAATGAAAGGGCCAAAAACACACCAAATTTGAGTTTTGGGTCAAACGAAGATGATTGAGTGCGTCCGTTGCGAAAAATTCAACCGTGAGTTTTTCGGTGCATCAATGGTGAAAACGGCACTCCTTCGCGAGTTTTGCAGCGTCGTTCCTCCGAAAATGAAAGTGCCAAAAACCCACCAAACTTGAGTTTTGGGTCAAACGAAGATGATTGAGTGCGTTCGTTGTGAAAAATTCAACCGTGAATTTTCGGTGCATCAGTGGTTAAAAAGGCCCCCTTGTGCGAGTTTTGCGGCACCGTTCCTCCGAAAATGAAAGTGCCAAAAACCCACCAAACATGAGTTTTGGGTCAAACGGGGATGATTGGGTGCGTCCGTTGTGAAAAATTCAACCGTGTGTTTTTCGGTGCATCAATAGTGAAAACGGCCATCCTGCACGAGTTTTGCGGCACCGTTCCTCCGGAAATGAAAGTGCCAAAAACCGACCAAACATGAGTTTTGGGTCAAACGGAGATGATTGGGTGCGTCCGTTGCGAAAAATTCAACCGTCAGTTTTTCGATGCATCCGTGGGTAAAATGGCCCTCCCATACGAGTTTTGCGGCACCGTTCCTCCGGAAATGAAAGTGCCAAAAACCCAACAAACTTGAGTTTTGGGTCAAACGAAGATGATTGAATGCGTCCGTTGTGAAAAATTCAACCGTGAATTTTCGGTGCATCAGTGGTGAAAACGTTCGTGCTGCGTGAGTTTTGTGGCACCGTTCCTTCGGAAATGAAAGTGCCAAAACCCCACCAAACATGAGTTTTGGGTTTGGGTCAAACGGGGATGATTGGGTGCGTCCGTTGTGAAAAATTCAACCGTGAGTTTTTCATTGCATTAGTGGTGAAAACGGCCCTCCTGCGCGAGTTTTGCGGCACCGTTCCTCCAGAAATGAAAGTGCTAAAAACCCACCAAACATGAGTTTTGGGTCAAACGAAGATGATTGGGTGCGTCCGTTGCGAAAAAATCAACCGTGAGTTTTTCGGTGCATCCGTGGGTAAAATGGCCCTCTCATACGAGTTTTGCGGCACCGTTCCTCCGGAAATGAAAGTGCCAAAAACCCACCAAACTTGAGTTTTGGGTCAAACGGAGATGATTGAGTGCGTCCGTTGCGAAAAATTCAACCCTGAGTTTTTCGGTGCATCAGTGGTGAAAACGGCACTCCTGCGCGAGTTTTGCAGCATCGTTCCTCCGAAAATGAAAGTGCCCAAAACCCACCAAACATGAGTTTTGGGTCAAACGGAGATGATTGAGTGCGTCCGTTGCGAAAAATTCAACAGTGAATTTTTCGGTGCATCAGTGTTTAAAACGGCACTCCTGCGCGAGTTTTGCAACACCGTTCCTCCGAAAATGAAAGTGCCAAAAACCCACCAAACGTGAGTTTTGAGTCAAATGGAGATGATTGGGTGCGTCCGTTGCGAAAAATTCAACTCTTAGTTTTTCGGTGCATCAGTGGGTAAAAGGGCCCTCCCATGCGAGTTTTGCAGCACCGTTCCTCCGGAAATGAAAGTGCCAAAAAGGCCCAGCTATAGGTTGTGTCGGAGAGGATGTATCGCTGGTGTTGATGTCCTCATCAGATTGAGTGCGTCCGTTGTGAAAAATTCAACCGTGAATTTTCGGTGCATCAGTGGTTAAAAAGGCCCCCTTGTGCGAGTTTTGCGGCACCGTTCCTCCGAAAATGAAAGTGCCAAAAACCCACCAAACAAGAGTTTTGGGTCAAACGGGGATGATTGCGTGCGTCCGTTGTGAAAAATTCAACCGTGAATTTTCGGTGCATTAGTGGTGAAAACGGGCGTCCTGCGTGAGTTTTGTGGCACCGTTCCTTCGGAAATTAAAGTGCCAAAAACCCACCAAACATGAGTTTTGGGTCAAACGGAGATGATTGGGTGCGTCCCTTGCGAAAAATTCAACCGTGAGTTTTTCGGTGCATCAGTGGTGAAAACGGCACTATTGCGTGAGTTTTGCAGCATCGTTCCTCCGAAAATGAAAGTGCCCAAAACACACCAAACATGAGTTTTGGGTCAAACGGACATGATTGAGTGCGTCCGTTGCGAAAAATTAAACCGTGAATTTTTCGGTGCATCAGTGTTTAAAACGGCACTCCTGCGCGAGTTTTGCAGCACCGTTCCTCCGAAAATGAAAGTGCCAAAAACCCACCAAACGTGAGTTTTGAGTCAAACGGAGATGATTGGGTGCGTCCGTTGCGAAAAATTCAACTCTTAGTTTTGTCGGTGCATCAGTGGGTAAAATGGCCCTCCCATGCGAGTTTTGCGGCACCGTTCCTCCGAAAATGAAAGTGCCAAAAACCCACCAAACGTGAGTTTTGAGTCAAACGGAGATGATTGGGTGCGTCCGTTGCGAAAAATTCAACTCTTAGTTTTTCGGTGCATCAGTGGGTAAAATGGCCCTCCCATGCGAGTTTTGCGGCACCGTTCCTCCGAAAATGAAAGTGCCAAAAACCCACCAAACAAGAGTTTTGGGTCAAACGGGGATGATTGCGTGCGTCCGTTGTGAAAAATTCAACCGTGAATTTTCGGTGCATTAGTGGTGAAAACGGCCGTCCTGCGTGAGTTTTGTGGCACCGTTCCTTCGGAAATTAAAGTGCCAAAAACCCACCAAACATGAGTTTTGGGTCAAACGGAGATGATTGGGTGCGTCCCTTGCGAAAAATTCAACCGTGAGTTTTTCGGTGCATCAGTGGTGAAAACGGCACTCCTTCGCGAGTTTTGCGGCACCGTTCCTCCGAAAATGAAAGTGCCAAAAACCCACCAAACTTGAGTTTTGGGTCAAACGAAGATGATTGTGATGCGAACCCGCTAGGGTTTTTGCCCGATCTTTCGATGAGAAACGGGGATAACTCGATTGGTGGATGGAGATGACGTTCACGGCCCGACTACAGCCCTCAAGACCGCGCCTTAGCAACCGATACACCACGTCCAATAGCCGTCACGATCTTGTGGAGCGCGACAACCAGCCCCTAGGGCTCCCGTCCTGCAAGCAATCGAAGAACTAGCAAGAACGAGGAAACAAGCACTGAATTTGCAAGATGAAATTGAAGGTTTCAAACTGAATCTTAATCTACAATGGGGTTCCGAAGACAAGGAGACGGGCGGCTGATCCTGCACGCGCGCCTACAAGCAAGTAGCTAAGGCTAAACTTGATCTAAACAAAACCCAACCCGACCATGGCGGCTATAGAGGGATATAAGTAGATGGATTGACGACCAAAAGAGTGTTGGGGTCGTCCTCCAACCCTAGGACGCGTCCCTAATGGACCCAACTTGATACATGGGCCATAAGCCCAAAATGAGGTGACGCAGCACCCTGGACAGCAAGACCTGTCGACGGTAATTGGATCATTGCCGCTGCTACCGAACAGATATTGACGTGAGACTTGATTCATATGAAAGTAAACTTGATAAGCTTTCCAACAAGTCCTGAAGCGCCTGATTCCGAATCCGTATGCAACCGTGGTGGCGGTCACAAGTTGGTGCTTTGCTGCAGTCCGAATCCAGCTAGCGCGAGTCCTTCTCCCTTTCGGTCTTCTCCTTGGTTCCTAATCAAAACAAGAGTGCACGCGTTTCCATTGTCTAAACAAGATGGACAAGAGCTTATCATGGAACTCACTTGATGATTAAGTTGACGAGCACGAGCACGAGTAAGAGGACCAGCTATAGGTTGTGTCGGAGAGGATGTATCGCTGGTGTTGATGTCCTCATCATTTGGGTTTGGGTCAAACGGAGATGATTGAGTGCGTCCGTTGCGAAAAATTCAACCGTGAGTTTTTCGGTGCATCAGTGGTGAAAACGGCACTCCTGCGCGAGTTTTGCAGCATCGTTCCTCCGAAAATGAAAGTGCCCAAAACCCACCAAACATGAGTTTTGGGTCAAACGGAGATGATTGAGTGCGTCCGTTGCGAAAAATTCAACCGTGAATTTTTCGGTGCATCAGTGTTTAAAACGGCACTCCTGCGTGAGTTTTGCAACACCGTTTCTCCGAAAATGAAAGTGCCAAAAACCCACCAAACGTGAGTTTTGAGTCAAACGGAGATGATTGGGTGCGTCCGTTGCGAAAAATTCAACTCTTACTTTTTCGGTGCATCAGTGGGTAAAATGGCCCTCCCATGCGAGTTTTGCGGCACCGTTCCTCCGGAAATGAAAGTGCCAAAACCACCAAACTTGAGATTTGGGTCTAACGAAGATGATTGAGTGCGTCCGTTGCGAAAAATTCAACCATGAGTTTTTCGGTGCATCAGTGGTGAAAACGACACTCCTTCGCGAGTTTTGCTGCATCGTTCCTCCAAAAATGAAAGTGCCAAAAACCCACCAAACTTGAGTTTTGGGTCAAACGAAGATGATGGAGTGCGTCCATTGTGAAAAATTCAACCGTGAATTTACGGTGCATCAGTGGTTAAAACGGCCCCCCTGCGCGAGTTTTGCGGCACCGTTCCTCCGAAAATGAAAGTGCCAAAAACCCACCAAACAAGAGTTTTGGGTCAAACGGGGATGATTGCGTGCGTCCGTTGTGAAAAATTCAACCGTGAATTTTCGGTGCATCAGTGGTGAAAACGGCCGTCCTGCGTGAGTTTTGTGGCACCGTTCCTTCGGAAATTAAAGTGCCAAAAACCCACCAAACAAGAGTTTTGGGTCAAACGGAGATGATTGGGTGTGTCCGTTGCGAAAAATTCAACCGTGAGTTTTTCGGTGCATCAGTGGTGAAAACGGCACTATTGCGCGAGTTTTGCAGCATCGTTCCTCCGAAAATGAAAGTGCCCAAAACACACCAAACATGAGTTTTGGGTCAAACGGACATGATTGAGTGCGTCCGTTGCGAAAAATTAAACCGTGAATTTTTCGGTGCATCAGTGTTTAAAACGGCACTCCTGCGGGAGTTTTGCAGCACCGTTCCTCCGAAAATGAAAGTGCCAAAAACCCACCAAACGTGAGTTTTGAGTCAAACGGAGATGATTGGGTGCGTCCGTTGCGAAAAATTCAACTCTTAGTTTTTCGGTGCATCAGTGGGTAAAATGGCCCTCCCATGCGAGTTTTGCGGCACCGTTCCTCCGAAAATGAAAGTGCCAAAAACCCACCAAACAAGAGTTTTGGGTCAAACGGGGATGATTGCGTGCGTCCGTTGTGAAAAATTCAACCGTGAATTTTCGGTGCATTAGTGGTGAAAACGGCCGTCCTGCGTGAGTTTTGTGGCACCGTTCCTTCGGAAATTAAAGTGCCAAAAACCCACCAAACATGAGTTTTGGGTCAAACGGAGATGATTGGGTGCGTCCATTGTGAAAAATTCAACTGTGAGTTTTTCGGTGCATCAGTGGTGAAAACGGCCCTCCTGCGCGAGTTTTGCGGCACCGTTCCTCCGGAAATGAAAGTGCCAAAAACCCACCAAACTTGAGATTTGGGTCAAACGAAGATGATTGAGTGCGTCTGTTGCGAAAAATTCAACCGTGAGTTTTTCGGTGCATCCGTGGGTAAAATGGCCCTCCCATACGAGTTTTGCGGCACCGTTCCTCCGGAAATGAAAGTGCCAAAAACCCACCAAACTTGAGTTTTGGGTCAAACGAAGATGATTGAGTGCGTCCATTGTGAAAAATTCAACCGTGAATTTACGGTGCATCAGTGGTTAAAACGGCCCCCCCTGCGCGAGTTTTGCGGCACCGTTCCTCCGAAAATGAAAGTGCCAAAAACCCACCAAACAAGAGTTTTGGGTCAAACGGGGATGATTGCGTGCGTCCGTTGTGAAAAATTCAACCGTGAATTTTCGGTGCATCAGTGGTGAAAACGGCCGTCCTGCGTGAGTTTTGTGGCACCGTTCCTTCGGAAATTAAAGTGCCAAAAACCCACCAAACATGAGTTTTGGGTCAAACGGAGATGATTGGGTGCGTCCCTTGCGAAAAATTCAACCGTGAGTTTTTCGGTGCATCAGTGGTGAAAACGGCACTATTGCGCGAGTTTTGCAGCATCGTTCCTCCGAAAATGAAAGTGCCGAAAACACACCAAACATGAGTTTTGGGTCAAACGGACATGATTGAGTGCGTCCGCTGCGAAAAATTAAACCGTGAATTTTTCGGTGCATCAGTGTTTAAAACGGCACTCCTGCGCGAGTTTTGCAGCACCGTTCCTCCGAAAATGAAAGTGCCAAAACCCCACCAAACGTGAGTTTTGAGTCAAACGGAGATGATTGGGTGCGTCCGTTGCGAAAAATTCAACTCTTAGTTTTTCGGTGCATCAGTGGGTAAAATGGCCCTCCCATGCGAGTTTTGCGGCACCGCTCCTCCGAAAATGAAAGTGCCAAAAACGCACCAAACTTGAGTTTTGGGTCAAACGAAGATGATTGAGTGCGTCCGTTGCGAAAAATTCAACCGTGAGTTTTTCGGTGCATCAGTGGTGAAAACGGCACTCCTTCGCGAGTTTTGCAGCAGTCGTTCCTCCGAAAATGAAAGTGCCAAAAACCCACCAAACTTGAGTTTTGGGTCAAACGAAGATGATTGAGTGCGTTCGTTGTGAAAAATTCAACCGTGAATTTTCGGTGCATCAGTGGTTAAAAAGGCCCCCTTGTGCGAGTTTTGCGGCACCGTTCCTCCGAAAATGAAAGTGCCAAAAACCCACCAAACATGAGTTTTGGGTCAAACGGGGATGATTGGGTGCGTCCGTTGTGAAAAATTCAACCGTGTGTTTTTCGGTGCATCAATAGTGAAAACGGCCATCCTGCACGAGTTTTGCGGCACCGTTCCTCCGGAAATGAAAGTGCCAAAAACCCACCAAACATGAGTTTTGGGTCAAACGGAGATGATTGGGTGCGTCCGTTGCGAAAAATTCAACCGTGAGTTTTTCGGAGCATCAGTGGTGAAAACGGCACTCCTTCGCGAGTTTTGCGGCACCGTTCCTCCGAAAATGAAAGTGCCAAAAACCCACCAAACTTGAGTTTTGGGTCAAACGAAGATGATTGAGTGCGTCCGTTGTGAAAAATTCAACCGTGAATTTTCGGTGCATCAGTGGTTAAAAAGGCCCTCTTGTGCGAGTTTTGCGGCACCGTTCCTCCGAAAATGAAAGTGCCAAAAACCCACCAAACATGAGTTTTGGGTCAAACGGGGATGATTGGGTGCGTCCGTTGCGAAAAATTCAACTCTTAGTTTTGTCGGTGCATCAGTGGGTAAAATGGCCCTCCCATGCGAGTTTTGCGGCACCGTTCCTCCGAAAATGAAAGTGCCAAAAACCCACCAAACTTGAGTTTTGGGTCAAACGAAGATGATTGAGTGCGTCCATTGTGAAAAATTCAACCGTGAATTTTCGGTGCATCAGTGGTTAAAACGGCCCCCCTGCGCGAGTTTTTGGCATCGTTCCTCCGAAAATGAAAGTGCCAAAAATCCACCAAACAAGAATTTTGGGTCAAACGGGGATGATTGCGTGCGTCCGTTGTGACAAATTCAACCGTGAATTTTCGGTGCATCAGTGGTGAAAACGGTCGTGCCTGCGTGAGTTTTGTGGCACCGTTCCTTCGGAAATGAAAGTGCCAAAACCCCACCAAACATGAGTTTTGGGTTTGGGTCAAACGGAGATGATTGAGTGCGTCCGTTGCGAAAAATTCAACCGTGAGTTTTTCGGTGCATCAGTGGTGAAAACGGCACTCCTGCGCGAGTTTTGCAGCATCGTTCCTCCGAAAATGAAAGTGCCCAAAACCCACCAAACATGAGTTTTGGGTCAAACGGAGATGATTGAGTGCGTCCGTTGCGAAAAATTCAACCGTGAATTTTTCGGTGCATCAGTGTTTAAAACGGCACTCCTGCGTGAGTTTTGCAACACCGTTTCTCCGAAAATGAAAGTGCCAAAAACCCACCAAACGTGAGTTTTGAGTCAAACGGAGATGATTGGGTGCGTCCGTTGCGAAAAATTCAACTCTTAGCTTTTTCGGTGCATCAGTGGGTAAAATGGCCCTCCCATGCGAGTTTTGCGGCACCGTTCCTCCGGAAATGAAAGTGCCAAAACCCACCAAACTTGAGATTTGGGTCTAACGAAGATGATTGAGTGCGTCCGTTGCGAAAAATTCAACCATGAGTTTTTCGGTGCATCAGTGGTGAAAACGGCACTCCTTCGCGAGTTTTGCTGCATCGTTCCTCCAAAAATGAAAGTGCCCAAAACCCACCAAACTTGAGTTTTGGGTCAAACGAAGATGATGGAGTGCGTCCATTGTGAAAAATTCAACCATGAATTTACGGTGCATCAGTGGTTAAAACGGCCCCCCCTGCGCGAGTTTTGCGGCACCGTTCCTCCGAAAATGAAAGTGCCAAAAACCCACCAAACAAGAGTTTTGGGTCAAACGGGGATGATTGCGTGCGTCCGTTGTGAAAAATTCAACCGTGAATTTTCGGTGCATCAGTGGTGAAAACGGCCGTCCTGCGTGAGTTTTGTGGCACCGTTCCTTCGGAAATTAAAGTGCCAAAAACCCACCAAACAAGAGTTTTGGGTCAAACGGAGATGATTGGGTGTGTCCGTTGCGAAAAATTCAACCGTGAGTTTTTCGGTGCATCAGTGGTGAAAACGGCACTATTGCGCGAGTTTTGCAGCATCGTTCCTCCGAAAATGAAAGTGCCCAAAACACACCAAACATGAGTTTTGGGTCAAACGGACATGATTGAGTGCGTCCGTTGCGAAAAATTAAACCGTGAATTTTTCGGTGCATCAGTGTTTAAAACGGCACTCCTGCGGGAGTTTTGCAGCACCGTTCGTCCGAAAATGAAAGTGCCAAAAACGCACCAAACGTGAGTTTTGAGTCAAACGGAGATGATTGGGTGCGTCCGTTGCGAAAAATTCAACTCTTAGTTTTTCGGTGCATCAGTGGGTAAAATGGCCCTCCCATGCGAGTTTTGCGGGCACCGTTCCTCCGAAAATGAAAGTGCCAAAAACCCACCAAACAAGAGTTTTGGGTCAAACGGGGATGATTGCGTGCGTCCGTTGTGAAAAATTCAACCGTGAATTTTCGGTGCATTAGTGGTGAAAACGGCCGTCCTGCGTGAGTTTTGTGGCACCGTTCCTTCGGAAATTAAAGTGCCAAAAACCCACCAA
Source organism: Coix lacryma-jobi var. lacryma-jobi (assembly GCA_009763385.1). Taxonomy (NCBI): domain Eukaryota; kingdom Viridiplantae; phylum Streptophyta; class Magnoliopsida; order Poales; family Poaceae; genus Coix; species Coix lacryma-jobi. Next base: position 31,137 of record VDCT01000906.1, read on the forward strand.
ACATGAGTTTTGGGTCAAACGGAGATGATTGGGTGCGTCCCTTGCGAAAAATTCAACCGTGAGTTTTTCGGTGCATCAGTGGTGAAAACGGCACTATTGCGTGAGTTTTGCAGCATCGTTCCTCCGAAAATGAAAGTACCCAAAACACACCAAACATGAGTTTTGGGTCAAACGGACATGATTGAGTGCGTCCGTTGCGAAAAATTAAACCGTGAATTTTTCGGTGCATCAGTGTTTAAAACGGCACTCCTGCGCGAGTTTTGCAGCACCGTTCCTCCGAAAATGAAAGTGCCAAAAACCCACCAAATGTGAGTTTTGAGTCAAACGGAGATGATTGGGTGCGTCCGTTGCGAAAAATTCAACTCTTAGTTTTTCGGTGCATCAGTGGGTAAAATGGCCCACCCATGCGAGTTTTGCGGCACCGTTCCTCCGAAAATGAAAGGGCCAAAAACGCACCAAATTTGAGTTTTGGGTCAAACGAAGATGATTGAGTGCGTCCGTTGCGAAAAATTCAACCGTGAGTTTTTCGGTGCATCAATGGTGAAAACGGCACTCCTTCGCGAGTTTTGCAGCGTCGTTCCTCCGAAAATGAAAGTGCCAAAAACCCACCAAACTTGAGTTTTGGGTCAAACGAAGATGATTGAGTGCGTTCGTTGTGAAAAATTCAACCGTGAATTTTCGGTGCATCAGTGGTTAAAAAGGCCCCCTTGTGCAAGTTTTGCGGCACCGTTCCTCCGAAAATGAAAGTGCCAAAAACCCACCAAACATGAGTTTTGGGTCAAACGGGGATGATTGGGTGCGTCCGTTGTGAAAAATTCAACCGTGTGTTTTTCGGTGCATCAATAGTGAAAACGGCCATCCTGCACGAGTTTTGCGGCACCGTTCCTCCAGAAATGAAAGTGCCAAAAACCGACCAAACATGAGTTTTGGGTCAAACGGAGATGATTGGGTGCGTCCGTTGCGAAAAATTCAACCGTCAGTTTTTCGATGCATCCGTGGGTAAAATGGCCCTCCCATACGAGTTTTGCGGCACCGTTCCTCCGGAAATGAAAGTGCCAAAAACCCAACAAACTTGAGTTTTGGGTCAAACGAAGATGATTGAATGCGTCCGTTGTGAAAAATTCAACCGTGAATTTTCGGTGCATCAGTGGTGAAAACGTTCGTGCTGCGTGAGTTTTGTGGCACCGTTCCTTCGGAAATGAAAGTGCCAAAACCCCACCAAACATGAGTTTTGGGTTTGGGTCAAACGGGGATGATTGGGTGCGTCCGTTGTGAAAAATTCAACCGTGAGTTTTTCATTGCATTAGTGGTGAAAACGGCCCTCCTGCGCGAGTTTTGCGGCACCGTTCCTCCAGAAATGAAAGTGCTAAAAACCCACCAAACATGAGTTTTGGGTCAAACGAAGATGATTGGGTGCGTCCGTTGCGAAAAAATCAACCGTGAGTTTTTCGGTGCATCCGTGGGTAAAATGGCCGTCCCATACGAGTTTTGTGGCACCGTTCCTCCGGAAATGAAAGTGCCAAAAACCCACCAAACTTGAGTTTTGGGTCAAACGGAGATGATTGAGTGCGTCCGTTGCGAAAAATTCAACCCTGAGTTTTTCGGTGCATCAGTGGTGAAAACGGCACTCCTGCGCGAGTTTTGCAGCATCGTTCCTCCGAAAATGAAAGTGCCCAAAACCCACCAAACATGAGTTTTGGGTCAAACGGAGATGATTGAGTGCGTCCGTTGCGAAAAATTCAACCGTGAATTTTTCGGTGCATCAGTGTTTAAAACGGCACTCCTGCGGGAGTTTTGCATCACCGTTTCTCCGAAAATGAAAGTGCCAAAAACCCACCAAACGTGAGTTTTGAGTCAAACGGAGATGATTGGGTGCGTCCGTTGCGAAAAATTCAACTCTTAGTTTTTCGGTGCATCAGTGGGTAAAATGGCCCTCCCATGCGAGTTTTGCGGCACCGTTCCTCCGGAAATGAAAGTGCCAAAACCCACCAAACTTGAGTTTTGGGTCTAACGAAGATGATTGAGTGCGTCCGTTGCGAAAAATTCAACCATGAGTTTTTCGGTGCATCAGTGGTGAAAACGGCACTCCTTCGCGAGTTTTGCTGCACCGTTCCTCCAAAAATGAAAGTGCCAAAAACCCACCAAACTTGAGTTTTGGGTCAAACGAAGATGATTGAGTGCGTCCATTGTGAAAAATTCAACCGTGAATTTACGGTGCATCAGTGGTTAAAACGGCCCCCCCTGCGCGAGTTTTGCGGCACCGTTCCTCCAAAAATGAAAGTGCCAAAAACCCACCAAACAAGAGTTTTGGGTCAAACGGGGATGATTGCGTGCGTCCGTTGTGAAAAATTCAACCGTGAATTTTCGGTGCATCAGTGGTGAAAACGGCCGTCCTGCGTGAGTTTTGTGGCACCGTTCCTTCGGAAATTAAAGTGCCAAAAACCCACCAAACAAGAGTTTTGGGTCAAACGGAGATGATTGGGTGCGTCCCTTGCGAAAAATTCAACCGTGAGTTTTTCGGTGCATCAGTGGTGAAAACGGCACTCCTTCGCGAGTTTTGCGGCACCGTTCCTCCGAAAATGAAAGTGCCAAAAACCCACCAAACTTGAGTTTTGGGTCAAACGAAGATGATTGCGTGCGTCCGTTGTGAAAAATTCAACCGTGAATTTTCGGTGCATCAGTGGTTAAAAAGGCCCCCTTGTGCGAGTTTTGCGGCACCGTTCCTCCGAAAATGAAAGTGCCAAAAACCCACCAAACATGAGTTTTGGGTCAAACGGGGATGATTGGGTGCGTCTGTTGCGAAAAATTCAACTCTTAGTTTTGTCGGTGCATCAGTGGGTAAAATGGCCCTCCCATGCGAGTTTTGCGGCACCGTTCCTCCGAAAATGAAAGTGCCAAAACCCACCAAACTTGAGTTTTGGGTCAAACGAAGATGATTGAGTGCGTCCATTGTGAAAAATTCAACCGTGAATTTTCGGTGCATCAGTGGTTAAAACGGCCCCCCTGCGCGAGTTTTTGGCATCGTTCCTCCGAAAATGAAAGTGCCAAAAATCCACCAAACAAGAATTTTGGGTCAAACGGGGATGATTGCGTGCGTCCGTTGTGACAAATTCAACCGTGAATTTTCGGTGCATCAGTGGTGAAAACGGTCGTGCTGCGTGAGTTTTGCGGCACCGTTCCTTCGGAAATGAAAGTGCCAAAACCCCACCAAACATGAGTTTTGGGTTTGGGTCAAACGGAGATGATTGAGTGCGTCCGTTGCGAAAAATTCAACCGTGAGTTTTTCGGTGCATCAGTGGTGAAAACGGCACTCCTGCGCGAGTTTTGCAGCATCGTTCCTCCGAAAATGAAAGTGCCCAAAACCCAGCAAACATGAGTTTTGGGTCAAACGGAGATGATTGAGTGCGTCCGTTGCGAAAAATTCAACCGTGAATTTTTCGGTGCATCAGTGTTTAAAACGGCACTCCTGCGTGAGTTTTGCAACACCGTTTCTCCGAAAATGAAAGTGCCAAAAACCCACCAAACGTGAGTTTTGAGTCAAACGGAGATGATTGGGTGCGTCCGTTGCGAAAAATTCAACTCTTAGTTTTTCGGTGCATCAGTGGGTAAAATGGCCCTCCCATGCGAGTTTTGCGGCACCGTTCCTCCGGAAATTAAAGTGCCAAAACCCACCAAACTTGAGTTTTGGGTCTAACGAAGATGATTGAGTGCGTCCGTTGCGAAAAATTCAACCATGAGTTTTTCGGTGCATCAGTGGTGAAAACGGCACTCCTTCGCGAGTTTTGCTGCACCGTTCCTCCAAAAATGAAAGTGCCAAAAACCCACCAAACTTGAGTTTTGGGTCAAACGAAGATGATTGAGTGCGTCCATTGTGAAAAATTCAACCGTGAATTTACGGTGCATCAGTGGTTAAAACGGCCCCCCCTGCGCGAGTTTTGCGGCACCGTTCCTCCAAAAATGAAAGTGCCAAAAACCCACCAAACAAGAGTTTTGGGTCAAACGGGGATGATTGCGTGCGTCCGTTGTGAAAAATTCAACCGTGAATTTTCGGTGCATCAGTGGTGAAAACGGCCGTCCTGCGTGAGTTTTGTGGCACCGTTCCTTCGGAAATTAAAGTGCCAAAAACCCACCAAACAAGAGTTTTGGGTCAAACGGAGATGATTGGGTGCGTCCCTTGCGAAAAATTCAACCGTGAGTTTTTCGGTGCATCAGTGGTGAAAACGGCACTATTGCGCGAGTTTTGCAGCATCGTTCCTCCGAAATGAAAGTGCCCAAAACACACCAAATATGAGTTTTGGGTCAAACGGAGATGATTGGGTGCGTCCGCTGCGAAAAATTAAACCGTGAGTTTTTCGGTGCATCAGTGTTTAAAACGGCACTCCTGCGCGAGTTTTGCAGCACCGTTCCTCCGAAAATGAAAGTGCCAAAACCCCACCAAACGTGAGTTTTGAGTCAAACGGAGATGATTGGGTGCGTCCGTTGCGAAAAATTCAACTCTTAGTTTTTCGGTGCATCAGTGGGTAAAATGGCCCTCCCATGCGAGTTTTGCGGCACCGCTCCTCCGAAAATGAAAGTGCCAAAAACGCACCAAACTTGAGTTTTGGGTCAAACGAAGATGATTGAGTGCGTCCGTTGCGAAAAATTCAACCGTGAGTTTTTCGGTGCATCAGTGGTGAAAACGGCACTCCTTCGCGAGTTTTGCAGCATCGTTCCTCTAAAAATGAAAGTGCCAAAAACCCACCAAACTTGAGTTTTGGGTCAAACGAAGATGATTGAGTGCGTTCGTTGTGAAAAATTCAACCGTGAATTTTCGGTGCATCAGTGGTTAAAAAGGCCCCCTTGTGCGAGTTTTGCGGCACCGTTCCTCCGAAAATGAAAGTGCCAAAAACCCACCAAACATGAGTTTTGGGTCAAACGGGGATGATTGGGTGCGTCCGTTGTGAAAAATTCAACCGTGTGTTTTTCGGTGCATCAATAGTGAAAACGGCCATCCTGCACGAGTTTTGCGGCACCGTTCCTCCGGAAATGAAAGTGCCAAAAACCCACCAAACATGAGTTTTGGGTCAAACGGAGATGATTGGGTGCATCCGTTGCGAAAAATTCAACCGTGAGTTTTTCGGAGCATCAGTGGTGAAAACGGCACTCCTTCGCGAGTTTTGCGGCACCGTTCCTCCGAAAATGAAAGTGCCAAAAACCCACCAAACTTGAGTTTTGGGTCAAACGAAGATGATTGAGTGCGTCCGTTGTGAAAAATTCAACCGTGAATTTTCGGTGCATCAGTGGTTAAAAAGGCCCCCTTGTGCGAGTTTTGCGGCACCGTTCCTCCGAAAATGAAAGTGCCAAAAACCCACCAAACATGAGTTTTGGGTCAAACGGGGATGATTGGGTGCGTCCGTTGCGAAAAATTCAACTCTTAGTTTTGTCGGTGCATCAGTGGGTAAAATGGCCCTCCCATGCGAGTTTTGCGGCACCGTTCCTCCGAAAATGAAAGTGCCAAAAACCCACCAAACTTGAGTTTTGGGTCAAACGAAGATGATTGAGTGCGTCCATTGTGAAAAATTCAACCGTGAATTTTCGGTGCATCAGTGGTTAAAACGGCCCTCCTGCGCGAGTTTTTGGCACCGTTCCTCCGAAAATGAAAGTGCCAAAAATCCACCAAACAAGAGTTTTGGGTCAAACGGGGATGATTGCGTGCGTCCGTTGTGACAAATTCAACCGTGAATTTTCGGTGCATCAGTGGTGAAAACGGTCGTCCTGTGTGAGTTTTGTGGCACCGTTCCTTCGGAAATGAAAGTGCCAAAACCCCACCAAACATGAGTTTTGGGTTTGGGTCAAACGGAGATGATTGAGTGCGTCCGTTGCGAAAAATTCAACCGTGAGTTTTTCGGTGCATCAGTGGTGAAAACGGCACTCCTGCGCGAGTTTTGCAGCATCGTTCCTCCGAAAATGAAAGTGCCCAAAACCCACCAAACATGAGTTTTGGGTCAAACGGAGATGATTGAGTGCGTCCGTTGCGAAAAATTCAACCGTGAATTTTTCGGTGCATCAGTGTTTAAAACGGCACTCCTGCGTGAGTTTTGCAACACCGTTTCTCCGAAAATGAAAGTGCCAAAAACCCACCAAACGTGAGTTTTGAGTCAAACGGAGATGATTGGGTGCGTCCGTTGCGAAAAATTCAACTCTTAGTTTTTCGGTGCATCAGTGGGTAAAATGGCCCTCCCATGCGAGTTTTGCGGCACCGTTCCTCCGGAAATGAAAGTGCCAAAACCGACCAAACTTGAGTTTTGGGTCTAACGAAGATGATTGAGTGCGTCCGTTGCGAAAAATTCAACCATGAGTTTTTCGGTGCATCAGTGGTGAAAACGGCACTCCTTCGCGAGTTTTGCTGCATCGTTCCTCCAAAAATGAAAGTGCCAAAAACCCACCAAACTTGAGTTTTGGGTCAAACGAAGATGATTGAGTGCGTCCGTTGCGAAAAATTCAACCGTGAGTTTTTCGGTGCATCCGTGGGTAAAACGGCCCTCCCATACGAGTTTTGCGGCACCGTTCCTCCGGAAATGAAAGTGCCAAAAACCCACCAAACTTGAGTTTTGGGTCAAACGAAGATGATTGAGTGCGTCCCTTGTGAAAAATTCAACCGTGAATTTTCGGTGCATCAGTGGTTAAAACGGCCCCCCCCTGCGCGAGTTTTGCGGCACCGTTCCTCCGAAAATGAAAGTGCCAAAAACCCACCAAACAAGAGTTTTGGGTCAAACGGGGATGATTGCGTGCGTTCGTTGTGAAAAATTCAACCGTGAATTTTCGGTGCATCAGTGGTGAAAACGGCCGTCCTGCGCGAGTTTTGCAGCATCGTTCCTCCGAAAATGAAAGTGCCCAAAACACACCAAACATGAGTTTGCGTCAAACGGACATGATTGAGTGCGTCCGTTGCGAAAAATTAAACCGTGAATTTTTCGGTGCATCAGTGTTTAAAACGGCACTCCTGCGCGAGTTTTGCAGCACCGTTCCTCCGAAAATGAAAGTGCCAAAAACCCACCAAACGTGAGTTTTGAGTCAAACGGAGATGATTGGGTGCGTCCGTTGCGAAAAATTCAACTCTTAGTTTTTCGGTGCATCAGTGGGTAAAATGGCCCTCCCATGCGAGTTTTGCGGCACCGTTCCTCCGAAAATGAAAGTGCCAAAAACCCACCAAACAAGAGTTTTGGGTCAAACGGGGATGATTGCGTGCGTCCGTTGTGAAAAATTCAACCGTGAATTTTCGGTGCATTAGTGGTGAAAACGGCCGTCCTGCGTGAGTTTTGTGGCACCGTTCCTTCGGAAATTAAAGTGCCAAAAACCCACCAAACAAGAGTTTTGGGTGAAACGGAGATGATTGGGTGCGTCCCTTGCGAAAAATTCAACCGTGAGTTTTTCGGTGCATCAGTGGTGAAAACGGCACTATTGCGCGAGTTTTGCAGCATCGTTCCTCCGAAAATGAAAGTGCCGAAAACACACCAAATATGAGTTTTGGGTCAAACGGAGATGATTGAGTGCGTCCGTTGCGAAAAATTAAACCGTGAGTTTTTCGGTGCATCAGTGTTTAAAACGGCACTCCTGCGCGAGTTTTGCAGCACCGTTCCTCCGAAAATGAAAGTGCCAAAAACCCACCAAACGTGAGTTTTGAGTCAAACGGAGATGATTGGGTGCGTCCGTTGCGAAAAATTCAACTCTTAGTTTTTCGGTGCATCAGTGGGTAAAATGGCCCTCCCATGCGAGTTTTGCGGCACCGTTCCTCCGAAAATGAAAGGGCCAAAAACGCACCAAATTTGAGTTTGGGTCAAACGAAGATGATTGAGTGCGTCCGTTGCGAAAAATTCAACCGTGAGTTTTTCGGTGCATCAGTGGTGAAAACGGCACTCCTTCGCGAGTTTTGCAGCGTCGTTCCTCCGAAAATGAAAGTGCCAAAAACCCACCAAACTTGAGTTTTGGGTCAAACGAAGATGATTGAGTGCGTTCGTTGTGAAAAATTCAACCGTGAATTTTCGGTGCATCAGTGGTTAAAAAGGCCCCCTTGTGCGAGTTTTGCGGCACCGTTCCTCCGAAAATGAAAGTGCCAAAAACCCACCAAACATGAGTTTTGGGTCAAACGGGGATGATTGGGTGCGTCCGTTGTGAAAAATTCAACCGTGTGTTTTTCGGTGCATCAATAGTGAAAACGGCCATCCTGCACGAGTTTTGCGGCACCGTTCCTCCGGAAATGAAAGTGCCAAAAACCGACCAAACATGAGTTTTGGGTCAAACGGAGATGATTGGGTGCGTCCGTTGCGAAAAATTCAACCGTCAGTTTTTCGATGCATCCGTGGGTAAAATGGCCCTCCCATACGAGTTTTGCGGCACCGTTCCTCCGGAAATGAAAGTGCCAAAACCCAACAAACTTGAGTTTTGGGTCAAACGAAGATGATTGAATGCGTCCGTTGTGAAAAATTCAACCGTGAATTTTCGGTGCATCAGTGGTGAAAACGTTCGTGCTGCGTGAGTTTTGTGGCGCCGTTCCTTCGGAAATGAAAAGTGCCAAAACCCCACCAAACATGAGTTTTGGGTTTGGGTCAAACGGGGATGATTGGGTGCGTCCGTTGTGAAAAATTCAACCGTGAGTTTTTCAGTGCATTAGTAGTGAAAACGGCCCTCCTGCGCGAGTTTTGCGGCACCGTTCCTCCAGAAATGAAAGTGCTAAAAACCCACCAAACATGAGTTTTGGGTCAAACGAAGATGATTGGGTGCGCCCGTTGCGAAAAATCAACCGTGAGTTTTTCGGTGCATCCGTGGGTAAAATGGCCCTCCCATACGAGTTTTGCTGGCACCGTTCCTCCGGAAATGAAAGTGCCAAAACCCACCAACTTGAGTTTTGGGTCAAACGGAGATGATTGAGTGCGTCCGTTGCGAAAAATTCAACCCTGAGTTTTTCGGTGCATCAGTGGTGAAAACGGCACTCCTGCGCGAGTTTTGCAGCATCGTTCCTCCGAAAATGAAAGTGCCCAAAACCCACCAAACATGAGTTTTGGGTCAAACGGAGATGATTGAGTGCGTCCGTTGCGGAAAAATTCAACCGTGAATTTTTCGGTGCATCAGTGTTTAAAACGGCACTCCTGCGCGAGTTTTGCAACACCGTTCCTCCGAAAATGAAAGTGCCCAAAACCCACCAAACGTGAGTTTTGAGTCAAACGGAGATGATTGGGTGCGTCCGTTGCGAAAAATTCAACTCTTAGTTTTTCGGTGCATCAGTGGGTAAATGGCCCTCCCATGCGAGTTTTGCAGCACCGTTCCTCCGGAAATGAAAGTGCCAAAAACCCACCAAACTTGAGATTTGGGTCAAACGAAGATGATTGAGTGCGTCCGTTGCGAAAAAATTCAACCGTGAGTTTTTCGGTGCATCCGTGGGTAAAACGGCCATCTCCATCCGAGTTTTGCTGGCACCGTTCCGTTCCTCCAGGAAATGAAAGTGCCAAAAAACCCACCAAACTTGAGTTTTGGGTCAAACGAAAGATGATTGAGTGCGTCCCTTGTGAAAAATTCAACCGTGAATTTACGGTGCCATCAGTGGTTTAAAACGGCCCCCCCCTGGCGCGAGTTTATGCGGCACCGTTCCTCCGAAAATGAAAGTGCCAAAAACCCACCAAACTAAGAGTTTTGGGTCAAACGAGGATGATTGCGTGCGTCGTTGCTGAAAATTCAACCGTGAATTTTCGGTGCATCAGTGGTGATAAAACGGCCGCTCCTGCGCGAGTTTTGCAGCATCTGTTCCTCCGAAATGAAAGTGCCAAAACCCACCAAACATGAGTTTTGGGTCAAACGGAGATGATTGGTGCGTCCGTTGCGAAAAATTCAACCGTGAATTTTTCGGTGCATCAGTGGTGAAAACGGCACTTGCGCGAGTTTTGCAGCACCGTTCCTCCGAAAATGAAAGTGCCAAAACCCACCAAACATGAGTTTTGGTCAAACAGATGATTGGTGCGTCCGTTGCGAAAAATTCAACCTTAGTTTTCGGTGCATCAGTGGTAAAACGGCTCCTCCGAGTTTTGCGCACCGTTCCTCCGAAAATGAAAGTGCCAAAAACCCACCAAACTGAGTTTTGGGTCAAACGGATGATTGGTGCGTCCGTTGCGAAAAATTCAACCGTGTTTTCGGTGCATCAGTGGGTAAAACGGCCTCCCATGCGAGTTTTGCGCACCGTTCCTCCGAAAATGAAAGTGCCAAAAACCCACCAAACTTGAGTTTTGGGTCAAACGAAGATGATTGAGTGCGTCCGTTGCGAAAAATTCAACCGTGAGTTTTCGGTGCATCAGTGGTAAAACGGCCCTCCTCGCGAGTTTTGCGGCACGTTCCTCCGAAAATGAAAGTGCCAAAAACCCCCAAACTGAGTTTTGGGTCAAACGATGATTGAGTGCGTCCGTTGTGAAAAATTCAACCGTGAATTTTCGGTGCATCAGTGGTAAAACGGCCCCCTGTGCGAGTTTTGCGGCACCGTTCCTCCGAAAATGAAAGTGCCAAAACCCACCAAACATGAGTTTTGGGTCAAACGAGATGATTGGGTGCGTCCGTTGCGAAAAATTCAACCGTGTTTTTTCGGTGCATCAGTGTGAAAACGGCCTCCTGCGAGTTTTGCGGCACCGTTCCTCCGAAATGAAAGTGCCAAAAACCCACCAAACGAGTTTTGGGTCAAACGGAGATGATTGGGTGCGTCCGTTGCGAAAAATTCAACCGTGAGTTTTTCGGTGCATCAGTGGTGAAAACGGCACTCCTTCGCGAGTTTTGCGGCACCGTTCCTCCGAAAATGAAAGTGCCAAAAACCCACCAAACTGAGTTTTGGGTCAAACGAGATGATTGGGTGCGTCCGTTGTGAAAAATTCAACCGTGAATTTTCGGTGCATCAGTGGTAAAACGGCCCTCCTTGCGAGTTTTGCGGCACCGTTCCTCCGAAAATGAAAGTGCCAAAAACCCACCAAACATGAGTTTTGGGTCAAACGGGATGATTGGGTGCGTCCGTTGCGAAAAATTCAACCGTGAGTTTTTCGGTGCATCAGTGGGTAAAACGGCCCTCCTGCGAGTTTTGCGGCACCGTTCCTCCGAAATGAAAGTGCCAAAAACCCACCAAACTTGAGTTTTGGGTCAAACGAAGATGATTGAGTGCGTCCGTTGTGAAAAATTCAACCGTGAATTTTCGGTGCATCAGTGGTTAAAAGGCCCTCCTGTGCGAGTTTTGCGGCACCGTTCCTCCGAAAATGAAAGTGCCAAAAACCCACCAAACATGAGTTTTGGGTCAAACGGGATGATTGGGTGCGTCCGTTGTGAAAATTCAACCGTGAGTTTTCGGTGCATCAGTGGTAAAAGGCCCTCCCATGCGAGTTTTGCGGCACCGTTCCTCCGAAAATGAAAGTGCCAAAAACCCACCAAACTGAGTTTTGGGTCAAACGAGATGATTGAGTGCGTCCGTTGAAAATTCAACCGTGAATTTTCGGTGCATCAGTGGTAAAACGGCCCCCTGCGCGAGTTTTGGCACCGTTCCTCCGAAAATGAAAGTGCCAAAACCACCAAACAGAGTTTTGGGTCAAACGGGATGATTGGTGCGTCCGTGAAAAATTCAACCGTGAATTTTTCGGTGCATCAGTGGTGAAAACGGCTCCTGCGAGTTTTGGCACCGTTCCTCCGAAATGAAAGTGCCAAAACCCACCAAACATGAGTTTTGGTGTCAAACGGAGATGATTGAGTGCGTCCGTTGCGAAAAATTCAACCGTGAGTTTTTCGGTGCATCAGTGGTGAAAACGGCACTCCTGCGCGAGTTTTGCAGCACGTTCCTCCGAAAATGAAAGTGCCAAAACCCACCAAACATGAGTTTTGGGTCAAACGGAGATGATTGAGTGCGTCCGTTGCGAAAAATTCAACCGTGAATTTTTCGGTGCATCAGTGGTAAAACGGCCTCCTGCGCGAGTTTTGCGCACCGTTCCTCCGAAAATGAAAGTGCCAAAAACCCACCAAACTGAGTTTTGGGTCAAACGGAGATGATTGGGTGCGTCCGTTGCGAAAAATTCAACTGAGTTTTTCGGTGCATCAGTGGGTAAAACGGCCCTCCCATGCGAGTTTTGCGGCACCGTTCCTCCGAAATGAAAGTGCCAAAAACCCACCAAACTTGAGTTTTGGGTCAAACGAAGATGATTGAGTGCGTCCGTTGCGAAAAATTCAACCGTGAGTTTTTCGGTGCATCAGTGGGTAAAACGGCCCTCCCATACGAGTTTTGCGGCACCGTTCCTCCGAAATGAAAGTGCCAAAAACCCACCAAACTTGAGTTTTGGGTCAAACGAAGATGATTGAGTGCGTCCTTGTGAAAAATTCAACCGTGAATTTTGCATCAGTGGTTAAAACGGCCCCCCTGCGCGAGTTTTGCGGCACCGTTCCTCCGAAATGAAAGTGCCAAAAACCCACCAAGAGTTTTGGGTCAAACGGGATGATGCGTCCGTTGTGAAAAATTCAACCGTGAATTTTGGTGCATGTGTGAAAACGGCAGTTTTGTGGCAGTTTTTGAAAGTGCCAAACCCACACCAAACAAGAGTTTTGGGTCAAACGGGATGATTGCGGCGTCCGTTGTGAAAAATTCAACCGTGAATTTTTCGGTGCATCAGTGGTGAAAACGGCCGTCCTGCGTGAGTTTTGTGGCACCGTTCCTTCGGAAATGAAAGTGCCAAAAACCCACCAAACATGAGTTTTGGGTCAAACGAGATGATTGGGTGCGTCCCTTGCGAAAAATTCAACCGTGAGTTTTCGGTGCATCAGTGGTGAAAACGGCACTATTGCGCGAGTTTTGCAGCATCGTTCCTCCGAAAATGAAAGTGCCAAAACACCAAACATGAGTTTTGGGTCAAACGGACATGATTGAGTGCGTCCGTTGCGAAAAATTAAACCGTGAATTTTTCGGTGCATCAGTGTTAAAACGGCACTCCTGCGCGAGTTTTGCAGCACCGTTCCTCCGAAAATGAAAGTGCCAAAAACCCACCAAACGTGAGTTTTGAGTCAAACGGAGATGATTGGGTGCGTCCGTTGCGAAAAATTCAACTCTTAGTTTTTCGGTGCATCAGTGGGTAAAATGGCCCTCCCATGCGAGTTTTGCGGCACCGTTCCTCCGAAAATGAAAGTGCCAAAAACACCAAACTTGAGTTTTGGGTCAAACGAAGATGATTGAGTGCGTCCGTTGCGAAAAATTCAACCGTGAGTTTTTCGGTGCATCAGTGGTGAAAACGGCACTCCTTCGCGAGTTTTGCAGCGTCGTTCCTCCGAAAATGAAAGTGCCAAAAACCCACCAAACTTGAGTTTTGGGTCAAACGAAGATGATTGAGTGCGTTCGTTGTGAAAAATTCAACCGTGAATTTTCGGTGCATCAGTGGTTAAAAAGGCCCCCTGTGCGAGTTTTGCGGCACCGTTCCTCCGAAAATGAAAGTGCCAAAAACCCACCAAACATGAGTTTTGGGTCAAACGGGGATGATTGGGTGCGTCCGTTGTGAAAAATTCAACCGTGTGTTTTTCGGTGCATCAATGTGAAAACGGCCATCCTGCACGAGTTTTGCGGCACCGTTCCTCCGGAAATGAAAGTGCCAAAAACCACCAAACATGAGTTTTGGGTCAAACGGAGATGATTGGGTGCGTCCGTTGCGAAAAATTCAACCGTGAGTTTTTCGGTGCATCAGTGGTAAAACGGCCCTCCTACGAGTTTTGCGGCACCGTTCCTCCGAAATGAAAGTGCCAAAAACCCACCAAACTTGAGTTTTGGGTCAAACGAAGATGATTGATGCGTCCGTTGTGAAAAATTCAACCGTGAATTTTCGGTGCATCAGTGGTGAAAACGTTCGTGCTGCGAGTTTTGTGGCACCGTTCCTCCGAAATGAAAGTGCCAAAACCCACCAAACATGAGTTTTGGGTTTGGGTCAAACGGGATGATTGGGTGCGTCCGTTGTGAAAAATTCAACCGTGAGTTTTTCATGCATTAGTGGTAAAACGGCCCTCCTGCGCGAGTTTTGCGGCACCGTTCCTCCGAAATGAAAGTGCCAAAAACCCACAAACATGAGTTTTGGGTCAAACGAAGATGATTGGGTGCGTCCGTTGCGAAAAATTCAACCGTGAGTTTTTCGGTGCATCAGTGGGTAAAATGGCCCTCCCATACGAGTTTTGCGGCACCGTTCCTCCGGAAATGAAAGTGCCAAAAACCCACCAAACTTGAGTTTTGGGTCAAACGGAGATGATTGAGTGCGTCCGTTGCGAAAAATTCAACCGTGAGTTTTTCGGTGCATCAGTGGTGAAAACGGCACTCCTGCGCGAGTTTTGCACATCGTTCCTCCGAAAATGAAAGTGCCAAAACCCACCAAACATGAGTTTTGGGTCAAACGGAGATGATTGAGTGCGTCCGTTGCGAAAAATTCAACCGTGAATTTTTCGGTGCATCAGTGTTTAAAACGGCACTCCTGCGCGAGTTTTGCAACACGTTCCTCCGAAAATGAAAGTGCCAAAAACCCACCAAACGTGAGTTTTGGTCAAACGGAGATGATTGGGTGCGTCCGTTGCGAAAAATTCAACCTTAGTTTTTCGGTGCATCAGTGGGTAAAATGGCCCTCCCATGCGAGTTTTGCAGCACCGTTCCTCCGGAAATGAAAGTGCCAAAAACCCACCAAACTTGAGTTTGGGTCAAACGAAGATGATTGAGTGCGTCCGTTGCGAAAAATTCAACCGTGAGTTTTTCGGTGCATCCGTGGGTAAAATGGCCCTCCCATACGAGTTTTGCGGCACCGTTCCTCCGGAAATGAAAGTGCCAAAAACCCACCAAACTTGAGTTTTGGGTCAAACGAAGATGATTGAGTGCGTCCGTTGTAAAAATTCAACCGTGAATTTACGGTGCATCAGTGGTTAAAACGGCCCCCCTGCGCGAGTTTTGCGGCACCGTTCCTCCGAAAATGAAAGTGCCAAAAACCCACCAAACAAGTTTTGGGTCAAACGGGATGATTGCGTGCGTCGTTGTGAAAAATTCAACCGTGAATTTTCGGTGCATCAGTGGTGAAAACGGCCTCCTGCGCGAGTTTTGCAGCACGTTCCTCCGAAAATGAAAGTGCCAAAAACCACCAAACATGAGTTTTGGGTCAAACGGACATGATTGAGTGCGTCCGTTGCGAAAAATTCAACCGTGAATTTTTCGGTGCATCAGTGTAAAACGGCACCCTGCGCGAGTTTTGCAGCACCGTTCCTCCGAAATGAAAGTGCCAAAAACCCACCAAACGTGAGTTTTGGTCAAACGGAGATGATTGGGTGCGTCCGTTGCGAAAAATTCAACCTTAGTTTTTCGGTGCATCAGTGGTAAAATGGCCTCCCATGCGAGTTTTGCGCACCGTTCCTCCGAAAATGAAAGTGCCAAAAACCCACCAAACTGAGTTTTGGGTCAAACGGGATGATTGGTGCGTCCGTTGCGAAAAATTCAACCGTGAATTTTCGGTGCATCAGTGGTAAAACGGCCTCCTGCGGAGTTTTGCGGCACCGTTCCTCCGAAATGAAAGTGCCAAAAACCCACCAA
>VDCT01000907.1:0-22988 GCA_009763385.1 Coix lacryma-jobi var. lacryma-jobi
TAACCCTGAGCACCGAAAAACTCAACGGTTGAATCTTTCGCAAACGGACTACGCACCCAATCATCTCCGTTTGATCCAAAACTCATGTTTGGTGGGTTTTGGCACTTTCATTTTCGGAGGAACGGTGCCGCAAAACTCGTTCGGATGGCCATTTTTCTCACTGATTCATCAAAAACATGCAGTTGAATTTTTTCACAACAGACGCACCCAAATCATCTCCGTTTGATCCAAAACTCATGTTTGGTGGGTTTTGGCACTTTCATTTCGGAGGAACGGTGCCGCAAAACTCGCGCAGGAGTGCTGTTTTAACCACTGACCCGAAAAATCACGGTTGAATCTTTCGCAACGGACGCACCCAATCATCTCCGTTTGACCCAAAACTCATGTTTGGTGGGTTTTGGCACTTTCATTTTCGGAGGAACGGTACCGCAAAACTCGCTCGGGATGGACATTTTTCTCACTGATTCATCAAAACATGCAGTTGAATTTTTCACAACGGACGCACCCAAACATCTCCGTTTGACCCAAAACTCATGTTTGGTGGGTTTTTGGCACTTTCATTTTCGGAGGAACGGTGCCGCAAAACTCGCGCAGGAGGGCCGTTTTAACCACTGATGCACCGAAAAACTCACGGTTGAATCTTTCACAACGAACGCACCCAATCATCTCCGTTTGACCCAAAACTCATGTTTGGTGGGTTTTGGCACTTTCATTTTCGGAGGAACGGTGCCGCAAACGCTCGCAGGAGGGCCGTTTTAAACCTCTGATGCACTGAAAAACTCACGGTTGAATCTTTCACAACGACGCACCCAATCATCTCCGTTTGACCCAAACTCATGTTTGGTGGGTTTTGGCACTTTCATTTTCGGAGGAACGGTACCGCAAAACTCGCTCGGGATGGACATTTTTCTCACTTATTCATCGAAAACATGCAGTTGAATTTTTCACAACGGACGCACCCAATCATCTCCGTTTGACCCAAAACTCATGTTTGGTGAGCTTTTTGGCACTTTCATTTCTGAGTGTAACGGGGCCGCAAATCTCGCTCTGGCCGTTTTTCTCATAGATTCAAAAAAAACTCATAGTTTATTTTTTCACAATGGTCGCACCCGATCATCCCCGTTTGACCCAAAACTCATGTTTGGTGGGTTTTTTTGGCACTTTCGTTTCTGATGGAACGGTGCAGCAAAACCCCGTGGGAGGGCTGTTTTCTCCCACTGATGCACTGAAAAATTCACTGTTGAATTTTTCACAACGGACGCACCCAATCATCTCCGTTGACACAAAATTCATGTTGGTGGTTTTTGGCACTTTCATTTTCGGAGGAACGTGGCCGCAAACTCGCGCAGGAGGGCCGTTTTAACCTCTGATGCACTGAAAAACTCACGGTTGAATCTTTCGCAACGGACGCAACCAATCTCTCCGTTTGACCCAAAACTCATGTTTGGTGGGTTTTGGCACTTTCATTTTTGAGGAACGGTGCCGCAAAACTCGCTCGGGGAGGGCCATTTTTCACACTGATTCATCAAAAACATGCAGTTGAATTTTTCACAACGGACGCACCCAATCATCTCCGTTTGACCCAAAACTCAGGTTTGGTGAGCTTTGGGCACTTTCATTTCTGATGTAACGGTGCCGCAAATCTCGCTCTGGCCGTTTTTCTCATAGATTCAAAAAAAAACTCATAGTTTATTTTTTCACAATGGTCGCACCCAATCATCCCCGTTTGACCCAAAACTCATGTTTGGTGGGTTTTTTTGGCACTTTCGTTTCTGATGGAACGGTGCAGCAAAACTCACGTGGGAGGGCTGTTTCTCCCACTGATGCACCGAAAAATTCACTGTTGAATTTTTCACAACGGACGCACCCAATCATCTCCGTTTGACCAATAGTCATGTTTGGTGGGTTTTTGGCACTTTCATTTTCGGAGGAACGGTGCCGCAAAACTCGCGCAGGAGGGCCGTTTTAACCTCTGATGCACTGAAAAACTCACGGTTGAATCTTTCGCAACGGACGCAACCAATCATCTCCGTTTGACCCCAAACTCATGTTTGGTGGGTTTTTGCACTTCATTTTCGAGGAACGGTGCCATAAAACTCGCTCGGGATGGCCATTTTTCTCACTGATTCATCAGAAACATGCAGTTCAATTTTTCACAACGGACGCACCCAATCATCTCCGTTTGACCCAAAACTCATGTTTGGTGGGCTTTTGGCACTTTCATTTCTGACGTAACGGTGCCGCAAATCTCGCTCTGGCCGTTTTTCTCATAGATTCAAAAAAAACTCATAGTTTATTTTTTCACAATGGTCGCACCCAATCATCCCCGTTTGACCCAAAACTCATGTTTGGTGGGTTTTTTGGCACTTTCGTTTCTGATGGAACGGTGCCGCAAAACTCGCGCAGGAGTGCCGTTTTAACCACTGATGCACCGAAAAACTCACGGTTGAATCTTTCGCAACGGACGCACCCAATCATCTCCGTTTGACCCAAAACTCATGTTTGGTGGTTTTGGCACTTTCATTTTCGGAGGAACGGTACCGCAAAACTCGCTCGGGATGGACATTTTTCTCACTGATTCATCAAAAACATGCAGTTGAATTTTTCACAACGGACGCACCCAAATCATCTTCGTTTGACCCAAAACTCATGTTTGGTGAGCTTTTGGCACTTTCATTTCTGATGTAACGGTGCCGCAAATCTCGCTCTGGCCGTTTTTCTCATAGATTCAAAAAAACTCATAGTTTATTTTTTCACAATGGTCGCACCCAATCATCCCCGTTTGACCCAAAACTCATGTTTGGTGGGTTTTTTTGGCACTTTCGTTTCTGATGGAACGGTGCAGCAAAACTCACGTGGGAGGGCTGTTTCTCCCACTGATGCACCGAAAAATTCACTGTTGAATTTTTCACAACGGACGCACCCAATCATCTCCGTTTGACCCAATAGTCATGTTTGGTGGGTTTTTGGCACTTTCATTTTCGGAGGAACGGTGCCGCAAAACTCGCGCAGGAGGGCCGTTTTAACCTCTGATGCACTGAAAAACTCACGGTTGAATCTTTCGCAACGGACGCAACCAATCATCTCCGTTTGACCAAAACTCATGTTTGGTGGGTTTTTGCACTTTCATTTTCGAGGAACGGTGCCATAAAACTCGCTCGGGATGGCCATTTTTCTCACTGATTCATCAGAAACATGCAGTTCAATTTTTCACAACGGACGCACCCAATCATCTCCGTTTGACCCAAAACTCATGTTTGGTGGGCTTTTGGCACTTTCATTTCTGACGTAACGGTGCCGCAAATCTCGCTCTGGCCGTTTTTCTCATAGATTCAAAAAAAACTCATAGTTTATTTTTTCACAATGGTCGCACCCAATCATCCCCGTTTGACCCAAAACTCATGTTTGGTGGGTTTTTTTGGCACTTTCGTTTCTGATGGAACGGTGCCGCAAAACTCGCGCAGGAGTGCCGTTTTAACCACTGATGCACCGAAAAACTCACGGTTGAATCTTTCGCAACGGACGCACCCAATCATCTCCGTTTGACCCAAAACTCATGTTTGGTGGGTTTTGGCACTTTCATTTTCGGAGGAACGGTACCGCAAAACTCGCTCGGGATGGACATTTTTCTCACTGATTCATCAAAAAACATGCAGTTGAATTTTTCACAACGGACGCACCCAATCATCTTCGTTTGACCCAAAACTCATGTTTGGTGAGCTTTTGGCACTTTCATTTCTGATGTAACGGTGCCGCAAATCTCGCTCTGGCCGTTTTTCTCATAGATTCAAAAAAAACTCATAGTTTTATTTTTTCACAATGGTCGCACCCAATCATCCCCGTTTGACCCAAAACTCATGTTTGGTGGGTTTTTTTGGCACTTTCGTTTCTGATGGAACGGTGCAGCAAAACTCACGTGGGAGGGCTGTTTCTCCCACTGATGCACTGAAAAATTCACTGTTGAATTTTTCACAACGGACGCACCCAATCATCTCTGTTTGACCCAAAATTCATGTTTGGTGGGTTTTTGGCACTTTCATTTTCGGAGGAACGGTGCCGCAAAACTCGCGCAGGAGGGCCGTTTTAACCTCTGATGCACTGAAAAACTCACGGTTGAATCTTTCGCAACGGACGCAACCAATCATCTCCGTTTGACCCAAAACTCATGTTTGGTGGGTTTTGGCACTTTCATTTTTGGAGGAACGGTGCCGCAAAACTCGCTCGGGAGGGCCATTTTCACACTGATTCATCAAAAACATGCAGTTGAATTTTTCACAACGGACGCACCCAATCATCTCCGTTTGACCCAAAACTCATGTTTGGTGGGTTTTGGCACTTTCATTTTCGGAGGAACGGTGCCCAAAACTCGCGCAGGAGGGCCGTTTTAACCACTGATGCACCGAAAAACTCACGGTTGAATCTTTTGCAACGGACGCACCCAATCATCTCCGTTTGACCCAAAACTCATGTTTGGTGGGTTTTGGCACTTTCATTTTCGGAGGAACGGTGCCACAAAAGTCGCTCGGGATGGCCATTTTTCTCACTGATTCATGAAAAAACATGCAGTTGAATTTTTCACAACGGACGCACCCAATCATCTCCGTTTGACCCAAAACTCATGTTTGGTGGGCTTTTGGCACTTTCATTTCTGACGTAACGGTGCCGCAAATCTCGCTCTGGCCGTTTTTCTCATAGATTCAAAAAAAACTCATAGTTTATTTTTTCACAATGGTCGCACCCAATCATCCCCGTTTGACCCAAAACTCATGTTTGGTGGGTTTTTTTGGCACTTTCGTTTCTGATGGAACGGTGCCGCAAAACTCGCGCAGGAGTGCCGTTTTAACCACTGATGCACCGAAAAACTCACGGTTGAATCTTTCGCAACGGACGCACCCAATCATCTCCGTTTGACCCAAAACTCATGTTTGGTGGGTTTTGGCACTTTCATTTTCGGAGGAACGGTACCGCAAAACTCGCTCGGGATGGACATTTTTCTCACTGATTCATCAAAAACATGCAGTTGAATTTTTCACAACGGACGCACCCAAACATCTCCGTTTGACCCAAAACTCATGTTTGGTGGGTTTTTGGCACTTTCATTTTCGGAGGAACGGTGCCGCAAAACTCGCGCAGGAGGGCCGTTTTAACCACTGATGCACCGAAAAACTCACGGTTGAATCTTTCACAACGAACGCACCCAATCATCTCCGTTTGACCCAAAACTCATGTTTGGTGGGTTTTGGCACTTTCATTTTCGGAGGAACGGTGCCGCAAAACTCGCGCAGGAGGGCCGTTTTAACCTCTGATGCACTGAAAAACTCACGGTTGAATCTTTCGCAACGGACGCACCCAATCATCTCCGTTTGACCCAAAACTCATGTTTGGTGGGTTTTGGCACTTTCATTTTCGGAGGAACGGTACCGCAAAACTCGCTCGGGATGGACATTTTTCTCACTGATTCATCGAAAACATGCAGTTGAATTTTTCACAACGGACGCACCCAATCATCTCCGTTTGACCCAAAACTCATGTTTGGTGAGCTTTTGGCACTTTCATTTCTGATGTAACGGTGCCGCAAATCTCGCTCTGGCCGTTTTTCTCATAGATTCAAAAAAAACTCATAGTTTATTTTTTCACAATGGTCGCACCCGATCATCTCCGTTTGACCCAAAACTCATGTTTGGTGGGTTTTTTTTGGCACTTTCGTTTCTGATGGAACGGTGCAGCAAAACCCACGTGGGAGGGCTGTTTCTCCCACTGATGCACTGAAAAATTCACTGTTGAATTTTTCACAACGGACGCACCCAATCATCTCCGTTTGACACAAAATTCATGTTTGGTGGGTTTTTGGCACTTTCATTTTCGGAGGAACGGTGCCGCAAAACTCGCGCAGGAGGGCCGTTTTAACCTCTGATGCACTGAAAAACTCACGGTTGAATCTTTCGCAACGGACGCAACCAATCATCTCCGTTTGACCCAAAACTCATGTTTGGTGGGTTTTGGCACTTTCATTTTTGGAGGAACGGTGCCGCAAAACTCGCTCGGGAGGGCCATTTTTCACACTGATTCATCAAAAACATGCAGTTGAATTTTTCACAACGGACGCACCCAATCATCTCCGTTTGACCCAAAACTCATGTTTGGTGAGCTTTTGGCACTTTCATTTCTGATGTAACGGTGCCGCAAATCTCGCTCTGGCCGTTTTTCTCATAGATTCAAAAAAAACTCATAGTTTATTTTTTCACAATGGTCGCACCCAATCATCCCCGTTTGACCCAAAACTCATGTTTGGTGGGTTTTTTTGGCACTTTCGTTTCTGATGGAACGGTGCAGCAAAACTCACGTGGGAGGGCTGTTTCTCCCACTGATGCACCGAAAAATTCACTGTTGAATTTTTCACAACGGACGCACCCAATCATCTCCGTTTGACCCAAAAGTCATGTTTGGTGGGTTTTTGGCACTTTCATTTTCGGAGGAACGGTGCCGCAAAACTCGCGCAGGAGGGCCGTTTTAACCTCTGATGCACTGAAAAACTCACGGTTGAATCTTTCGCAACGGACGCAACCAATCATCTCCGTTTGACCCAAAACTCATGTTTGGTGGGTTTTTGCACTTTCATTTTCGAGGAACGGTGCCATAAAACTCGCTCGGGATGGCCATTTTTCTCACTGATTCATCAGAAACATGCAGTTCAATTTTTCACAACGGACGCACCCAATCATCTCCGTTTGACCCAAAACTCATGTTTGGTGGGCTTTTGGCACTTTCATTTCTGACGTAACGGTGCCGCAAATCTCGCTCTGGCCGTTTTTCTCATAGATTCAAAAAAAACTCATAGTTTATTTTTTCACAATGGTCGCACCCAATCATCCCCGTTTGACCCAAAACTCATGTTTGGTGGGTTTTTTTGGCACTTTCGTTTCTGATGGAACGGTGCCGCAAAACTCGCGCAGGAGTGCCGTTTTAACCACTGATGCACCGAAAAACTCACGGTTGAATCTTTCGCAACGGACGCACCCAATCATCTCCGTTTGACCCAAAACTCATGTTTGGTGGGTTTTGGCACTTTCATTTTCGGAGGAACGGTACCGCAAAACTCGCTCGGGATGGACATTTTTCTCACTGATTCATCAAAAATATGCAGTTGAATTTTTCACAACGGACGCACCCAATCATCTCCGTTTGACCCAAAACTCATGTTTGGTGAGCTTTTGGCACTTTCATTTCTGATGTAACGGTGCCGCAAATCTCGCTCTGGCCGTTTTTCTCATAGATTCAAAAAAAACTCATAGTTTATTTTTTCACAATGGTCGCACCCAATCATCCCCGTTTGACCCAAAACTCATGTTTGGTGGGTTTTTTTGGCACTTTCGTTTCTGATGGAACGGTGCAACAAAACTCACGTGGGAGGGCTGTTTCTCCCACTGATGCACTGAAAAATTCACTGTTGAATTTTTCACAACGGACGCACCCAATCATCTCTGTTTGACCCAAAATTCATGTTTGGTGGGTTTTTGGCACTTTCATTTTCGGAGGAACGGTGCCGCAAAACTCGCGCAGGAGGGCCGTTTTAACCTCTGATGCACTGAAAAACTCACGGTTGAATCTTTCGCAACGGACGCAACCAATCATCTCCGTTTGACCCAAAACTCATGTTTGGTGGGTTTTGGCACTTTCATTTTTGGAGGAACGGTGCCGCAAAACTCGCTCGGGAGGGCCATTTTTCACACTGATTCATCAAAAACATGCAGTTGAATTTTTCACAACGGACGCACCCAATCATCTCCGTTTGACCCAAAACTCATGTTTGGTGGGTTTTGGCACTTTCATTTTCGGAGGAACGGTGCCGCAAAACTCGCGCAGGAGGGCCGTTTTAACCACTGATGCACCGAAAAACTCACGGTTGAATCTTTTGCAACGGACGCACCCAATCATCTCCGTTTGACCCAAAACTCATGTTTGGTGGGTTTTGGCACTTTCATTTTCGGAGGAACGGTGCCACAAAAGTCGCTCGGGATGGCCATTTTTCTCACTGATTCATGAAAAACATGCAGTTGAATTTTTCACAACGGACGCACCCAATCATCTCCGTTTGACCCAAAACTCATGTTTGGTGGGCTTTTGGCACTTTCATTTCTGACGTAACGGTGCCGCAAATCTCGCTCTGGCCGTTTTTCTCATAGATTCAAAAAAAACTCATAGTTTATTTTTTCACAATGGTCGCACCCAATCATCCCCGTTTGACCCAAAACTCATGTTTGGTGGGTTTTTTTGGCACTTTCGTTTCTGATGGAACGGTGCCGCAAAACTCGCGCAGGAGTGCCGTTTTAACCACTGATGCACCGAAAAACTCACGGTTGAATCTTTCGCAACGGACGCACCCAATCATCTCCGTTTGACCCAAAACTCATGTTTGGTGGGTTTTGGCACTTTCATTTTCGGAGGAGCGGTACCGCAAAACTCGCTCGGGATGGACATTTTTCTCACTGATTCATCAAAAACATGCAGTTGAATTTTTCACAACGGACGCACCCAATCATCTCCGTTTGACCCAAAACTCATGTTTGGTGAGCTTTTGGCACTTTCATTTCTGATGTAACGGTGCCGCAAATCTCGCTCTGGCCGTTTTTCTCATAGATTCAAAAAAAACTCATAGTTTATTTTTTCACAATGGTCGCACCCAATCATCCCCGTTTGACCCAAAACTCATGTTTGGTGGGTTTTTTTGGCACTTTCGTTTCTGATGGAACGGTGCAGCAAAACTCACGTGGGAGGGCTGTTTCTCCTACTGATGCACTGAAAAATTCACTGTTGAATTTTTCACAACGGACGCACCCAATCATCTCCGTTTGACCCAAAATTCATGTTTGGTGGGTTTTTGGCACTTTCATTTTCGGAGGAACGGTGCCGCAAAACTCGCGCAGGAGGGCCGTTTTAACCTCTGATGCACTGAAAAACTCACGGTTGAATCTTTCGCAACGGACGCAACCAATCATCTCCGTTTGACCCAAAACTCATGTTTGGTGGGTTTTGGCACTTTCATTTTTGGAGGAACGGTGCCGCAAAACTCGCTCGGGAGGGCCATTTTTCACACTGATTCATCAAAAACATGCAGTTGAATTTTTCACAACGGACGCACCCAATCATCTCCGTTTGACCCAAAACTCATGTTTGGTGGGTTTTGGCACTTTCATTTTCGGAGGAACGGTGCCGCAAAACTCGCGCAGGAGGGCCGTTTTAACCACTGATGCACCGAAAAACTCACGGTTGAATCTTTTGCAACGGACGCACCCAATCATCTCCGTTTGACCCAAAACTCATGTTTGGTGGGTTTTGGCACTTTCATTTTCGGAGGAACGGTGCCACAAAAGTCGCTCGGGATGGCCATTTTTCTCACTGATTCATGAAAAACATGCAGTTGAATTTTTCACAACGGACGCACCCAATCATCTCCGTTTGACCCAAAACTCATGTTTGGTGGGCTTTTGGCACTTTCATTTCTGACGTAACGGTGCCGCAAATCTCGCTCTCGCCGTTTTTCTCATAGATTCAAAAAAAACTCATAGTTTATTTTTTCACAATGGTCGCACCCAATCATCCCCGTTTGACCCAAAACTCATGTTTGGTGGGTTTTTTTGGCACTTTCGTTTCTGATGGAACGGTGCCGCAAAACTCGCGCAGGAGTGCCGTTTTAACCACTGATGCACCGAAAAACTCACGGTTGAATCTTTCGCAACGGACGCACCCAATCATCTCCGTTTGACCCAAAACTCATGTTTGGTGGGTTTTGGCACTTTCATTTTCGGAGGAGCGGTACCGCAAAACTCGCTCGGGATGGACATTTTTCTCACTGATTCATCAAAAACATGCAGTTGAATTTTTCACAACGGACGCACCCAATCATCTCCGTTTGACCCAAAACTCATGTTTGGTGAGCTTTTGGCACTTTCATTTCTGATGTAACGGTGCCGCAAATCTCGCTCTGGCCGTTTTTCTCATAGATTCAAAAAAAACTCATAGTTTATTTTTTCACAATGGTCGCACCCAATCATCCCCGTTTGACCCAAAACTCATGTTTGGTGGGTTTTTTTGGCACTTTCGTTTCTGATGGAACGGTGCAGCAAAACTCACGTGGGAGGGCTGTTTCTCCCACTGATGCACTGAAAAATTCACTGTTGAATTTTTCACAACGGACGCACCCAATCATCTCCGTTTGACCCAAAATTCATGTTTGGTGGGTTTTTGGCACTTTCATTTTCGGAGGAACGGCGCCGCAAAACTCGCGCAGGAGGGCCGTTTTAACCTCTGATGCACTGAAAAACTCACGGTTGAATCTTTCGCAACGGACGCAACCAATCATCTCCGTTTGACCCAAAACTCATGTTTGGTGGGTTTTGGCACTTTCATTTTTGGAGGAACGGTGCCGCAAAACTCGCTCGGGAGGGCCATTTTTCACACTGATTCATCAAAAACATGCAGTTGAATTTTTCACAACGGACGCACCCAATCATCTCCGTTTGATCCAAAACTCATGTTTGGTGGGTTTTGGCACTTTCATTTTCGGAGGAACGGTGCCGCAAAACTCGCGCAGGAGTGCCGTTTTAACCACTGATGCACCGAAAAACTCATGGTTGAATCTTTCGCAACGGACGCACCCAATCATCTCCGTTTGACCCAAAACTCATGTTTGGTGGGTTTTGGCACTTTCATTTTCGGAGGAGCGGTACCGCAAAACTCGCTCGGGATGGACATTTTTCTCACTGATTCATCAAAAACATGCAGTTGAATTTTTCACAACGGACGCACCCAATCATCTCCGTTTGACCCAAAACTCATGTTTGGTGAGCTTTTGGCACTTTCATTTCTGATGTAACGGTGCCGCAAATCTCGCTCTGGCCGTTTTTCTCATAGATTCAAAAAAAACTCATAGTTTATTTTTTCACAATGGTCGCACCCAATCATCCCCGTTTGACCCAAAACTCATGTTTGGTGGGTTTTTTTGGCACTTTCGTTTCTGATGGAACGGTGCAGCAAAACTCACGTGGGAGGGCTGTTTCTCCTACTGATGCACTGAAAAATTCACTGTTGAATTTTTCACAACGGACGCACCCAATCATCTCCGTTTGACCCAAAATTCATGTTTGGTGGGTTTTTGGCACTTTCATTTTCGGAGGAACGGTGCCGCAAAACTCGCGCAGGAGGGCCGTTTTAACCTCTGATGCACTGAAAAACTCACGGTTGAATCTTTCGCAACGGACGCAACCAATCATCTCCGTTTGACCCAAAACTCATGTTTGGTGGGTTTTGGCACTTTCATTTTTGGAGGAACGGTGCCGCAAAACTCGCTCGGGAGGGCCATTTTTCACACTGATTCATCAAAAACATGCAGTTGAATTTTTCACAACGGACGCACCCAATCATCTCCGTTTGATCCAAAACTCATGTTTGGTGGGTTTTGGCACTTTCATTTTCGGAGGAACGGTGCCGCAAAACTCGCGCAGGAGTGCCGTTTTAACCACTGATGCACCGAAAACTCACGGTTGAATCTTTCGCAACGGACGCACCCAATCATCTCCGTTTGACCCAAAACTCATGTTTGGTGGGTTTTGGCACTTTCATTTTCGGAGGAGCGGTACCGCAAAACTCGCTCGGGATGGACATTTTTCTCACTGATTCATCAAAAACATGCAGTTGAATTTTTCACAACGGACGCACCCAATCATCTCCGTTTGACCCAAAACTCATGTTTGGTGAGCTTTTGGCACTTTCATTTCTGATGTAACGGTGCCGCAAATCTCGCTCTGGCCGTTTTTCTCATAGATTCAAAAAAAACTCATAGTTTATTTTTTCACAATGGTCGCACCCAATCATCCCCGTTTGACCCAAAACTCATGTTTGGTGGGTTTTTTTGGCACTTTCGTTTCTGATGGAACGGTGCAGCAAAACTCACGTGGGAGGGCTGTTTCTCCTACTGATGCACTGAAAAATTCACTGTTGAATTTTTCACAACGGACGCACCCAATCATCTCCGTTTGACCCAAAATTCATGTTTGGTGGGTTTTTGGCACTTTCATTTTCGGAGGAACGGTGCCGCAAAACTCGCGCAGGAGGGCCGTTTTAACCTCTGATGCACTGAAAAACTCACGGTTGAATCTTTCGCAATGGACGCAACCAATCATCTCCGTTTGACCCAAAACTCATGTTTGGTGGGTTTTGGCACTTTCATTTTTGGAGGAACGGTGCCGCAAAACTCGCTCGGGAGGGCCATTTTTCATACTGATTCATCAAAAACATGCAGTTGAATTTTTCACAACGGACGCACCCAATCATCTCCGTTTGACCCAAAACTCATGTTTGGTGGGTTTTGGCACTTTCATTTTCGGAGGAACGGTGCCGCAAAACTCGCGCAGGAGGGCCGTTTTAACCACTGATGCACTGAAAAACTCACGGTTGAATCTTTTGCAACGGACGCACCCAATCATCTCCGTTTGACCCAAAACTCATGTTTGGTGGGTTTTGGCACTTTCATTTTCGGAGGAACGGTGCCGCAAAACTCGCGCAGGAGTGCCGTTTTAACCACTGATGCACCGAAAAACTCACGGTTGAATCTTTCGCAACGGACGCACCCAATCATCTCCGTTTGACCCAAAACTCATGTTTGGTGGGTTTTGGCACTTTCATTTTCGGAGGAACGGTACCGCAAAACTCGCTCGGGATGGACATTTTTCTCACTGATTCATCAAAAACATGCAGTTGAATTTTTCACAACGGACGCACCCAAACATCTCCGTTTGACCCACAACTCATGTTTGGTGGGTTTTTGGCACTTTCATTTTCGGAGGAACGGTGCCGCAAAACTCGCGCAGGAGTGCCGTTTTAACCACTGATGCACCGAAAAACTCACGGTTGAATCTTTCGCAACGGACGCACCCAATCATCTCCATTTGACCCAAAACTCATGTTTGGTGGGTTTTGGCACTTTCATTTTCGGAGGAACGGTACCGCAAAACTCGCTCGGGATGGACATTTTTCTCACTGATTCATCAAAAACATGCAGTTGAATTTTTCACAACGGACGCACCCAAACATCTCCGTTTGACCCAAAACTCATGTTTGGTGGGTTTTTGGCACTTTCATTTTCGGAGGAACGGTGCCGCAAAACTCGCGCAGGAGGGCCGTTTTAACCACTGATGCACCGAAAAACTCACGGTTGAATCTTTCACAACGAACGCACCCAATCATCTCCGTTTGACCCAAAACTCATGTTTGGTGGGTTTTGGCACTTTCATTTTCGGTGGAACGGTGCCGCAAAACTCGCGCAGGAGGGCCATTTTTCTCACTGATTCATCAAAAACATGCAGTTGAATTTTTCACAACGGACGCACCCAATCATCTCCGTTTGACCCAAAACTCATGTTTGGTGGGTTTTGGCACTTTCATTTTCGGAGGAACGGTGCCGCAAAACTCGCGCAGGAGGGCCGTTTTAACCACTGATGCACCGAAAAACTCACGGTTGAATCTTTTGCAACGGACGCACCCAATCATCTCCGTTTGACCCAAAACTCATGTTTGGTGGGTTTTGGCACTTTCATTTTCGGAGGAACGGTGCCGCAAAACTCGCGCAGGAGTGCCGTTTTAACCACTGATGCACCGAAAAACTCACGGTTGAATCTTTTGCAACGGACGCACCCAATCATCTCCGTTTGACCCAAAACTCATGTTTGGTGGGTTTTGGCACTTTCATTTTCGGAGGAACGGTGCCGCAAAACTCGCGCAGGAGGGCCGTTTTAACCTCTGATGCACTGAAAAACTCACGGTTGAATCTTTCGCAACGGACGCAACCAATCATCTCCGTTTGACCCAAAACTCATGTTTGGTGGGTTTTTGCACTTTCATTTTGAGGAACGGTGCCATAAAACTCGCTCGGGATGGCCATTTTTCTCACTGATTCATCAGAAACATGCAGTTCAATTTTTCACAACGGACGCACCCAATCATCTCCGTTTGACCCAAAACTCATGTTTGGTGGGCTTTTGGCACTTTCATTTCTGACGTAACGGTGCCGCAAATCTCGCTCTGGCCGTTTTTCTCATAGATTGAAAAAAAACTCATAGTTTATTTTTTCACAATGGTCGCACCCAATCATCCCCGTTTGACCCAAAACTCATGTTTGGTGGGTTTTTTGGCACTTTCGTTTCTGATGGAACGGTGCCGCAAAACTCGCGCAGGAGTGCCGTTTTAACCACTGATGCACCGAAAAACTCACGGTTGAATCTTTCGCAACGGACGCACCCAATCATCTCCGTTTGACCCAAAACTCATGTTTGGTGGGTTTTGGCACTTTCATTTTCGGAGGAACGGTACCGCAAAACTCGCTCGGGATGGACATTTTTCTCACTGATTCATCAAAAACATGCAGTTGAATTTTTCACAACGGACGCACCCAAACATCTCCGTTTGACCCAAAACTCATGTTTGGTGGGTTTTTGGCACTTTCATTTTCGGAGGAACGGTGCCGCAAAACTCGCGCAGGAGGGCCGTTTTAACCACTGATGCACCGAAAAACTCACGGTTGAATCTTTCACAACGAACGCACCCAATCATCTCCGTTTGACCCAAAACTCATGTTTGGTGGGTTTTGGCACTTTCATTTTCGGAGGAACGGTGCCGCAAAACTCGCGCAGGAGGGCCGTTTTAACCTCTGATGCACTGAAAAACTCACGGTTGAATCTTTCGCAACGGACGCACCCAATCATCTCCGTTTGACCCAAAACTCATGTTTGGTGGGTTTTGGCACTTTCATTTTCGGAGGAACGGTACCGCAAAACTCGCTCGGGATGGACATTTTTCTCACTGATTCATCGAAAACATGCAGTTGAATTTTTCACAACGGACGCACCCAATCATCTCCGTTTGACCCAAAACTCATGTTTGGTGAGCTTTTGGCACTTTCATTTCTGATGTAACGGTGCCGCAAATCTCGCTCTGGCCGTTTTTCTCATAGATTCAAAAAAAACTCATAGTTTATTTTTTCACAATGGTCGCACCCGATCATCCCCGTTTGACCCAAAACTCATGTTTGGTGGGTTTTTTTTGGCACTTTCGTTTCTGATGGAACGGTGCAGCAAAACCCACGTGGGAGGGCTGTTTCTCCCACTGATGCACTGAAAAATTCACTGTTGAATTTTTCACAACGGACGCACCCAATCATCTCCGTTTGACACAAAATTCATGTTTGGTGGGTTTTTGGCACTTTCATTTTCGGAGGAACGGTGCCGCAAAACTCGCGCAGGAGGGCCGTTTTAACCTCTGATGCACTGAAAAACTCACGGTTGAATCTTTCGCAACGGACGCAACCAATCATCTCCGTTTGACCCAAAACTCATGTTTGGTGGGTTTTGGCACTTTCATTTTTGGAGGAACGGTGCCGCAAAACTCGCTCGGGAGGGCCATTTTTCACACTGATTCATCAAAAACATGCAGTTGAATTTTTCACAACGGACGCACCCAATCATCTCCGTTTGACCCAAAACTCATGTTTGGTGAGCTTTTGGCACTTTCATTTCTGATGTAACGGTGCCGCAAATCTCGCTCTGGCCGTTTTTCTCATAGATTCAAAAAAAACTCATAGTTTATTTTTTCACAATGGTCGCACCCAATCATCCCCGTTTGACCCAAAACTCATGTTTGGTGGGTTTTTTTGGCACTTTCGTTTCTGATGGAACGGTGCAGCAAAACTCACGTGGGAGGGCTGTTTCTCCCACTGATGCACCGAAAAATTCACTGTTGAATTTTTCACAACGGACGCACCCAATCATCTCCGTTTGACCCAAAAGTCATGTTTGGTGGGTTTTTGGCACTTTCATTTTCGGAGGAACGGTGCCGCAAAACTCGCGCAGGAGGGCCGTTTTAACCTCTGATGCACTGAAAAACTCACGGTTGAATCTTTCGCAACGGACGCAACCAATCATCTCCGTTTGACCCAAAACTCATGTTTGGTGGGTTTTTGCACTTTCATTTTCGAGGAACGGTGCCATAAAACTCGCTCGGGATGGCCATTTTTCTCACTGATTCATCAGAAACATGCAGTTCAATTTTTCACAACGGACGCACCCAATCATCTCCGTTTGACCCAAAACTCATGTTTGGTGGGCTTTTGGCACTTTCATTTCTGACGTAACGGTGCCGCAAATCTCGCTCTGGCCGTTTTTCTCATAGATTCAAAAAAACTCATAGTTTATTTTTTCACAATGGTCGCACCCAATCATCCCCGTTTGACCCAAAACTCATGTTTGGTGGGTTTTTTTGGCACTTTCGTTTCTGATGGAACGGTGCCGCAAAACTCGCGCAGGAGTGCCGTTTTAACCACTGATGCACCGAAAAACTCACGGTTGAATCTTTCGCAACGGACGCACCCAATCATCTCCGTTTGACCCAAAACTCATGTTTGGTGGGTTTTGGCACTTTCATTTTCGGAGGAACGGTACCGCAAAACTCGCTCGGGATGGACATTTTTCTCACTGATTCATCAAAAATATGCAGTTGAATTTTTCACAACGGACGCACCCAATCATCTCCGTTTGACCCAAAACTCATGTTTGGTGAGCTTTTGGCACTTTCATTTCTGATGTAACGGTGCCGCAAATCTCGCTCTGGCCGTTTTTCTCATAGATTCAAAAAAAACTCATAGTTTATTTTTTCACAATGGTCGCACCCAATCATCCCCGTTTGACCCAAAACTCATGTTTGGTGGGTTTTTTTGGCACTTTCGTTTCTGATGGAACGGTGCAACAAAACTCACGTGGGAGGGCTGTTTCTCCCACTGATGCACTGAAAAATTCACTGTTGAATTTTTCACAACGGACGCACCCAATCATCTCTGTTTGACCCAAAATTCATGTTTGGTGGGTTTTTGGCACTTTCATTTTCGGAGGAACGGTGCCGCAAAACTCGCGCAGGAGGGCCGTTTTAACCTCTGATGCACTGAAAAACTCACGGTTGAATCTTTCGCAACGGACGCAACCAATCATCTCCGTTTGACCCAAAACTCATGTTTGGTGGGTTTTGGCACTTTCATTTTTGGAGGAACGGTGCCGCAAAACTCGCTCGGGAGGGCCATTTTTCACACTGATTCATCAAAAACATGCAGTTGAATTTTTCACAACGGACGCACCCAATCATCTCCGTTTGACCCAAAACTCATGTTTGGTGGGTTTTGGCACTTTCATTTTCGGAGGAACGGTGCCGCAAAACTCGCGCAGGAGGGCCGTTTTAACCACTGATGCACCGAAAAACTCACGGTTGAATCTTTTGCAACGGACGCACCCAATCATCTCCGTTTGACCCAAAACTCATGTTTGGTGGGTTTTGGCACTTTCATTTTCGGAGGAACGGTGCCACAAAAGTCGCTCGGGATGGCCATTTTTCTCACTGATTCATGAAAAACATGCAGTTGAATTTTTCACAACGGACGCACCCAATCATCTCCGTTTGACCCAAAACTCATGTTTGGTGGGCTTTTGGCACTTTCATTTCTGACGTAACGGTGCCGCAAATCTCGCTCTGGCCGTTTTTCTCATAGATTCAAAAAAAACTCATAGTTTATTTTTTCACAATGGTCGCACCCAATCATCCCCGTTTGACCCAAAACTCATGTTTGGTGGGTTTTTTTGGCACTTTCGTTTCTGATGGAACGGTGCCGCAAAACTCGCGCAGGAGTGCCGTTTTAACCACTGATGCACCGAAAAACTCACGGTTGAATCTTTCGCAACGGACGCACCCAATCATCTCCGTTTGACCCAAAACTCATGTTTGGTGGGTTTTGGCACTTTCATTTTCGGAGGAGCGGTACCGCAAAACTCGCTCGGGATGGACATTTTTCTCACTGATTCATCAAAAACATGCAGTTGAATTTTTCACAACGGACGCACCCAATCATCTCCGTTTGACCCAAAACTCATGTTTGGTGAGCTTTTGGCACTTTCATTTCTGATGTAACGGTGCCGCAAATCTCGCTCTGGCCGTTTTTCTCATAGATTCAAAAAAAACTCATAGTTTATTTTTTCACAATGGTCGCACCCAATCATCCCCGTTTGACCCAAAACTCATGTTTGGTGGGTTTTTTTGGCACTTTCGTTTCTGATGGAACGGTGCAGCAAAACTCACGTGGGAGGGCTGTTTCTCCTACTGATGCACTGAAAAATTCACTGTTGAATTTTTCACAACGGACGCACCCAATCATCTCCGTTTGACCCAAAATTCATGTTTGGTGGGTTTTTGGCACTTTCATTTTCGGAGGAACGGTGCCGCAAAACTCGCGCAGGAGGGCCGTTTTAACCTCTGATGCACTGAAAAACTCACGGTTGAATCTTTCGCAACGGACGCAACCAATCATCTCCGTTTGACCCAAAACTCATGTTTGGTGGGTTTTGGCACTTTCATTTTTGGAGGAACGGTGCCGCAAAACTCGCTCGGGAGGGCCATTTTTCACACTGATTCATCAAAAACATGCAGTTGAATTTTTCACAACGGACGCACCCAATCATCTCCGTTTGACCCAAAACTCATGTTTGGTGGGTTTTGGCACTTTCATTTTCGGAGGAACGGTGCCGCAAAACTCGCGCAGGAGGGCCGTTTTAACCACTGATGCACCGAAAAACTCACGGTTGAATCTTTTGCAACGGACGCACCCAATCATCTCCGTTTGACCCAAAACTCATGTTTGGTGGGTTTTGGCACTTTCATTTTCGGAGGAACGGTGCCACAAAAGTCGCTCGGGATGGCCATTTTTCTCACTGATTCATGAAAAACATGCAGTTGAATTTTTCACAACGGACGCACCCAATCATCTCCGTTTGACCCAAAACTCATGTTTGGTGGGCTTTGGCACTTTCATTTCTGACGTAACGGTGCCGCAAATCTCGCTCTGGCCGTTTTTCTCATAGATTCAAAAAAAACTCATAGTTTATTTTTTCACAATGGTCGCACCCAATCATCCCCGTTTGACCCAAAACTCATGTTTGGTGGGTTTTTTTGGCACTTTCGTTTCTGATGGAACGGTGCCGCAAAACTCGCGCAGGAGTGCCGTTTTAACCACTGATGCACCGAAAAACTCACGGTTGAATCTTTCGCAACGGACGCACCCAATCATCTCCGTTTGACCCAAAACTCATGTTTGGTGGGTTTTGGCACTTTCATTTTCGGAGGAGCGGTACCGCAAAACTCGCTCGGGATGGACATTTTTCTCACTGATTCATCAAAAACATGCAGTTGAATTTTTCACAACGGACGCACCCAATCATCTCCGTTTGACCCAAAACTCATGTTTGGTGAGCTTTTGGCACTTTCATTTCTGATGTAACGGTGCCGCAAATCTCGCTCTGGCCGTTTTTCTCATAGATTCAAAAAAAACTCATAGTTTATTTTTTCACAATGGTCGCACCCAATCATCCCCGTTTGACCCAAAACTCATGTTTGGTGGGTTTTTTTGGCACTTTCGTTTCTGATGGAACGGTGCAGCAAAACTCACGTGGGAGGGCTGTTTCTCCCACTGATGCACTGAAAAATTCACTGTTGAATTTTTCACAACGGACGCACCCAATCATCTCCGTTTGACCCAAAATTCATGTTTGGTGGGTTTTTGGCACTTTCATTTTCGGAGGAACGGCGCCGCAAAACTCGCGCAGGAGGGCCGTTTTAACCTCTGATGCACTGAAAAACTCACGGTTGAATCTTTCGCAACGGACGCAACCAATCATCTCCGTTTGACCCAAAACTCATGTTTGGTGGGTTTTGGCACTTTCATTTTTGGAGGAACGGTGCCGCAAAACTCGCTCGGGAGGGCCATTTTTCACACTGATTCATCAAAAACATGCAGTTGAATTTTTCACAACGGACGCACCCAATCATCTCCGTTTGATCCAAAACTCATGTTTGGTGGGTTTTGGCACTTTCATTTTCGGAGGAACGGTGCCGCAAAACTCGCGCAGGAGTGCCGTTTTAACCACTGATGCACCGAAAACTCACGGTTGAATCTTTCGCAACGGACGCACCCAATCATCTCCGTTTGACCCAAAACTCATGTTTGGTGGGTTTTGGCACTTTCATTTTCGGAGGAGCGGTACCGCAAAACTCGCTCGGGATGGACATTTTTCTCACTGATTCATCAAAAACATGCAGTTGAATTTTTCACAACGGACGCACCCAATCATCTCCGTTTGACCCAAACTCATGTTTGGTGAGCTTTTGGCACTTTCATTTCTGATGTAACGGTGCCGCAAATCTCGCTCTGGCCGTTTTTCTCATAGATTCAAAAAAAACTCATAGTTTATTTTTTCACAATGGTCGCACCCAATCATCCCCGTTTGACCCAAAACTCATGTTTGGTGGGTTTTTTTGGCACTTTCGTTTCTGATGGAACGGTGCAGCAAACTCACGTGGGAGGGCTGTTTCTCCTACTGATGCACTGAAAAATTCACTGTTGAATTTTTCACAACGGACGCACCCAATCATCTCCGTTTGACCCAAAAATTCATGTTTGGTGGGTTTTTGGCACTTTCATTTTCGGAGGAACGGTGCCGCAAAACTCGCGCAGGAGGGCCGTTTTAACCTCTGATGCACTGAAAAACTCACGGTTTGAATCTTTCGCAATGGACGCAACCAATCATCTCCGTTTGACCCAAAACTCATGTTTGGTGGGTTTTGGCACTTTCATTTTTGGAGGAACGGTGCCGCAAAACTCGCTCGGGAGGGCCATTTTTCATACTGATTCATCAAAAACATGCAGTTGAATTTTCACAACGGACGCACCCAATCATCTCCGTTTGACCCAAAACTCATGTTTGGTGGGTTTTGGCACTTTCATTTTCGGAGGAACGGTGCCGCAAAACTCGCGCAGGAGGGCCGTTTTAACCACTGATGCACTGAAAAACTCACGGTTGAATCTTTTGCAACGGACGCACCCAATCATCTCCGTTTGACCCAAAACTCATGTTTGGTGGGTTTTGGCACTTTCATTTTCGGAGGAACGGTGCCGCAAAACTCGCGCAGGAGTGCCGTTTTAACCACTGATGCACCGAAAAACTCACGGTTGAATCTTTCGCAACGGACGCACCCAATCATCTCCGTTTGACCCAAAACTCATGTTTGGTGGGTTTTGGCACTTTCATTTTCGGAGGAACGGTACCGCAAAACTCGCTCGGGATGGACATTTTTCTCACTGATTCATCAAAAACATGCAGTTGAATTTTCACAACGGACGCACCCAAACATCTCCGTTTGACCCACAACTCATGTTTGGTGGGTTTTTGGCACTTTCATTTTCGGAGGAACGGTGCCGCAAAACTCGCGCAGGAGTGCCGTTTTAACCACTGATGCACCGAAAAACTCACGGTTGAATCTTTCGCAACGGACGCACCCAATCATCTCCATTTGACCCAAAACTCATGTTTGGTGGGTTTGGCACTTTCATTTTCGGAGGAACGGTACCGCAAAACTCGCTCGGGATGGACATTTTTCTCACTGATTCATCAAAAACATGCAGTTGAATATTTCACAACGGACGCACCCAAACATCTCCGTTTGACCCAAAACTCATGTTTGGTGGGTTTTTGGCACTTTCATTTTCGGAGGAACGGTGCCGCAAAACTCGCGCAGGAGGGCCGTTTTAACCACTGATGCACCGAAAAACTCACGGTTGAATCTTCACAACGAACGCACCCAATCATCTCCGTTTGACCCAAAACTCATGTTTGGTGGGTTTTGGCACTTTCATTTTCGGTGGAACGGTGCCGCAAAACTCGTCGCAGGAGGGCCATTTTTCTCACTGATTCATCAAAACATGCAGTTGAATTTTTCACAACGGACGCACCCAATCATCTCCGTTTGACCAAAACTCATGTTTGGTGGGTTTTTGGCACTTTCATTTTCGGAGGAACGGTGCCGCAAAACTCGCGCAGGAGGGCCGTTTTAACCACTGATGCACCGAAAAACTCACGGTTGAATCTTTGCAACGGACGCACCCAATCATCTCCGTTTGACCCAAAAACTCATGTTTGGTGGGTTTTGGCACTTTCATTTTCGGAAGGAACGGTGCCGCAAAACTCGCGCAGGGAGTGCCGTTTTAACCACTGATGCACCGAAAAACTGCACGGTTGAATCTTTTGCAACGGACGCACCCAATCATCTCCGTTTGACCCAAAACTCATGTTTGGTGGGTTTTTGGCACTTTCATTTTCGGAGGAACGGTGCCGCAAACTCGCGCAGGAGGGCCGTTTTAAACCCTGATGCACTGAAAAACTCACGGTTGAATCTTTTCGCAACGGACGCACCCAATCATCTCCGTTTGACCCAAAACTCATGTTTGGTGGGTTTTGGCACTTCATTTTCGGAGGAACGGTACCGCAAAACTCGCTCGGGATGGACATTTTTCTCACTGATTCATCGAAAACATGCAGTTGAATTTTTCACAACGGACGCACCCAATCATCTCCGTTTGACCCAAACTCATGTTTGGTGAGCTTTTGGCACTTTCATTTCTGACTGTAACGGTGCCGCAAATCTCGCTCTGGCCGTTTTTCTCATAGAGTCAAAAAAAAACTCATAGTTATTTTTTCACAATGGTCGCACCCGATCATCCCCCGTTGACCCAAAACTCATGTTTGGTGGGTTTTTTTTGGCACTTTCGTTTCTGATGGAACGTGCAGCAAAACTCACGTGGAGGGCTGTTTCTCCCACTGATGCACTGAAAAATTCACTGTTGAATTTTTCACACGGACGCACCCAATCATCTCCTTTGACCCAAATTCATGTTTGGTGGGTTTTGGCACTTTCATTTTCGGAGGAACGGTGCCGCAAAACTCGCGCAGGAGGGCCGTTTTAACCTCTGATGCACTGAAAAACTCACGGTTGAATCTTTCGCAACGGACGCAACCAATCATCTCCGTTTGACCCAAAACTCATGTTTGGTGGGTTTTGGCACTTTCATTTTT
>VDCT01000908.1:0-28044 GCA_009763385.1 Coix lacryma-jobi var. lacryma-jobi
TCGAGCTCGCGTTCGCGTGCAGAGAGGGAGTGGGAGTGAACGGGAGTTGGCGAGTGTGTGCGGGGTGAGTGAGGGAGTGAGGCGCGGGGCTTGGTCTTGCTTGCGGGATCAGCCGGCCGGCGGTCGTGGCGAGGGCCACGGCGGTGTGGCGAGCGATGCGAGTGGCAGGCGGTGGTGTGCGCGCAGCAGCCCGGGCGAGCGAGGGATAGGGCAAGCAAGATCGCTTGCGTGCGCGGGTGGGGAAAAATCGCGCGGTGAGTGGCGGAAGCGGATTTGGAGCAGGGAGTTGTGGCCACGCGGCGGCTCGGCCGGCGTACGGCGCGGCCGTGTCGGGCGAGCGGCACGGCGCGAGGCAAGCGGGCCAGCGCGGGCGTGAGGCGGGCCGACAAGGCCGGATGGGCCGAAAGCTTGGCGCGAAAAGAAAAGAAAAACCCTTTTTCTTTTTTCCAAACTTTTCCAAACTTTGACCATTTCAAATCAGTTTCAAAAATTCAAAACTAGGCTTTGACGCAAAAATAAAAGTTGCTCAAAATAATTTTCTCTACAACTTTTATATAAGACACTTTTTCTGAAACTCATTTTTTTCAATCTCCACATAAATAAAGCCAATTTTTTGAGCTATAAATCATTTTGTTCCCACATTTTTTAATTATTAAACCATATTGAATTAGGTCAAGGCGTCAATATAAAAAGTGTTATACTCAATATTCTTTATTTTATAAAATTAATTGCCAAGACAAAAATCCACTCAAACAACCAAGTTTTATAGAAACCAAAATCCAAATAAACATCAAAAGGCAAAAAGCACTTTCAGGCACATGAAATGATGCAATGCATTGCTCATGAGTTTTAGTAGCTAAAAGTAGTTCCTAATGCAGTGCTTGACACTAGAGTGTCACAAAGATGATGATTCCGATGAAGAAACCGCACTCCTTATCAAGAACTTTAGAAGAATCATGAGACGAAAATTGTTCAAGAAAGGTGGTGGCGGTGACTACAAGAAAGCAAAGAAGAGATATTGCTATGGGTGCGGTGCGGATGATCACTTCATAGCCGATTGTACAAGTGACAAGAAGAAGAACAAGTATAACAAGGATGATGACAAGAAGCAAAGAAGAGGAAGAGGAGGTGAAGCTCATATTGGGCAAGAGTGGTACTCGGATGATGACTCAAGTGATGATGAGAAGAGCAAAGGAAAGGACATGGAGAAAGGAGCCGCCAACATTGCTATTCACAAGACTTCTTCTCCAAGCCTCTTCACCAACAATGGTATAACAACCTCTTCACCACGCCTCTTCGAGTGCCTCTCTGTTGATGACTTCACTCATTCTTGCTTCATGGCTAAGGATGAGAAGGTACCACCTAACTCTCCTATTTGCTCAAGTGATGAATATAGTGATGATGATGAAGTTGAATATGAGCAAAACATGATAAAGAAATTTGGAAAGAAAGGTGGACCAAAAATAATAAAATTGCTAACTAAGATAGAGTGTCGGAATGCAAGTCTCTCTATGCAAGTTGACATTATCTCTCAAGAGAGAGAAAAGAACCTTGCATTGGAAGCCTCTCTTGCCGAGGAGAAGTTGAAGGTTGAGAAATTGACCTTGGAACTATCTTTAGTCAATGACTCTCACAAGAGATTGACTAAGGAGTGTTCCATGGGCAATGACTTAATTGCTAATCTAAACAATAAAGAAAGCTTGATTCAAGAAAGCCTCACAAGCTTGCAAGAGAGATATCAAAATCTTGAATTAAGTTAGAATACTCTTTGGAATAGCACCTCTTCAACTACTCCTAAGGATTCCGATAACTCTAATGCCTCAACTAGTCAAGGTTTTAAGAGATGTTACAAAATTGATATAAATGCTTGTGCGACTAACCTTGTTGAGTTAGAGAAGAAGAACGAGGAGATCCATAGGTTGAACATGATCTTGAAGAATGGTTGCAAATGTAAGTTGCAATAACCTAAGGACATCCTCAAGATCGCAAGGCATCCTTCCATTAAAGAAGACATTGGATATAGTAAGTATGATGGAAAAGCCAATGGAATGAAGATGGTCAATGGAGTACCCTTTGTTAACTTTAGCAAAGGGGCCTCTCTCTTTGACCTCATGAACAAGGCCAACAAGGTTGTCATTCCAAAGACAACACTTCCGAATGACAAGAACAACAAGAAGAAGGAAGTGGAAACCCTCAAGCAACAAGTGCCCATCTCTCGCAACTATGCTAGTGATTATATGTGTGACGGACCAGGATGTCAGAGGTATCATCTATCGATGATTACTCCGACTAATCTAGGATGGCTTTAGAGATCCGAAGACTTGTAACGAAGTGTACTTGGATTAGGACTCTAGTTTGTAACTTAGCCGAGTTGTAAAAGAAATCCTGTAATTAGAATAGGACTCCAATATTGTAACCGGCTAGGACTCGGTCTGCGTTAAGGTTCACCCGAACATATAAGGGGAACCGGGCGCAGGCTCTACACAATCGAACATTGAATCATAACAATACACAAGGCACACTCCGCACTGGACGTAAGGTATTACGCTATTTAGCGGCCTGAACCAGTATAAATCGCTGTCCCTGTGTACTCGCCGAGTCCTACGAACGCCGATCCCCACCGAACAAATCGTCTGAGATTACTCAAGACGAGTTGCCGGTTAACAAACACCGACAGCTGGCGCGCCAGGTAGGGGCTTTCGGCGATTCGACGACCAAGAGCCCGGCGAACCACGACAACATGTTCTCGGTGGGATCAATTTTCGTTTTTGGCTCATGGACTTGCATTGCGGATGATCAAGGGAAGCTGCACAGACCGCTCGCCGTGGAATCAGAACCAAAAGCCATGCCAAAGATGGAACACCTCGCTCAGAACCTAGCAAATCTGACAATCCAAGACCCGCAAGATCCTGGGGACCATACAAAGTCATCCAACTCCTACTCCAACTCGAACTCTGAAGAAAAGGACCCGGATACCTGCTATGGCTTCACCTTCGGGCTGCGGAATTCTGCTGAAAACTTTCAGGACCTGATTGGTGCAAAATTCAAAGAGTATCAGCAGATA
The DNA here is from genome assembly GCA_009763385.1 of Coix lacryma-jobi var. lacryma-jobi. Taxonomy (NCBI): domain Eukaryota; kingdom Viridiplantae; phylum Streptophyta; class Magnoliopsida; order Poales; family Poaceae; genus Coix; species Coix lacryma-jobi. Next base: position 3,065 of record VDCT01000908.1, read on the forward strand.
CCTTTGACGGGAGCTCAACAAGGACTCGTTTTTAGCTCTACCAAGGAGGGTAACATTGTCCATTGGCCAATTCAGCCTGCCCCGGCTAGACTGGTTGGCACAATTGACCAGCAACTTCTGTACCAGCACGGACATCAGCTCCCTTTTGAGGAACACGACTCCACAACGGAACTAATCTCCAACACCTCTACTTTGGAATCAGTAACACCGGGATCATCAAACCAGGGCTACACTCGTGAAGTCTTCATGGCGGGGCACCAGTCATCTCTACGACCACCAACCCCACCAGATGTCTGTCAAGACGATGAAACTCTGAGTATGATTTTTGACAATGATTCGGAAGGACACGCGGAAACCGAGTCCTTGAAAGCTGAAAGAATCCGAAGGAATAGAGCTAAGGAGGCCCGCAGAAGGCGAGCAACTCACCGCAAGGAAGCTGTAGATCGCTACAATGCACGACTAGAAGAGTACAACACCCGGAGGCGCCTGGAAGTAGAGGCAGAGCGTCAAGCTCGCACTGAAGAAAACCACTCCCAGGATGATCTTAACAGGCGACGCCCTGATTGTTCTCGCAACCTTGAACCCGAGATCATGAGGGTCGCCGGCCATAATGTCTTCCAGACTCCCTATCAAAACATACTAGCTCTAGCTACGGAGATGGGAGCCAAGACCAACCGCACCCCGAATGAATTGCGTCGACTGGTCATGCTTCAGACTACCGCACTCCAGCTCTGAGGGCGGAATCTTGAATCCCTAGCTGATGAGCAAGCTTCATCTCACCCGAGCCAGAGGCGACCGGTTCAAGAACGACTCGGTCGTATCCCAGCGAGGAGCCGTCTGGGCCACCGAGTACCCGATCAAGCGGAGGGAGGAGCCGAATCATCATATAGAGGAGTCGCAGTTGCAGCATCCGACGCAGTTGATCGCTTCCCCAGTTTTTCCCAAAGGCTCCGAGCAGTCTCGTTCCCGCGCAAATTCAAACCCGGGAATTACTCAAAATACGACGGGAAGACAGAACCTAAACGGTGGCTCAGGCTGTATGCTCAAGCAGTCGAGCTAGCTGGTGGAAGCAACGACGTCAAAGCACTCTACCTCCCAATGGCTCTAGAGACAATGCCGCTTGCTTGGTTTGATAGGCTTAAACACGAGTCCATCGACTCCTGGGAACAACTACATCGTATCTTCGTCGAAAACTTTGCTGGTGTCCCAGAGAGATCAGATCCCTGGACTAAGCTCAGAACCTGGAAGCAGCAGAAAAAGGAATCAATGCAGGAATACTATAGGCGATTCTCAGAAATCCGCTCTACAGTATCCGACATTACAGATAGAGAAGTAATTGACCTTTTTGGCAATGGTATTTGCGAAAGGTACAATTACAAAGATTTCATCAAGCAGGACCCGACCACCGCTGACGAGTTCCATCGGGCTGTAAACTCCATGATGGCGACAGAGGAACGCACACAGGAACGCTTCCCCGATAGAAACACGCAAGGTGATCGAGGAAACAACCCGAGAGGCAACCAGGCACCACAGCAAAATACCCGAAAAAGGGCAGGAGATAATACTGTTGCTGCCATGGAGCCTCAGATGAAGGGAAACAAGCCATTCACCTTTGTGGACTTACTCGACGGAGCCTGCCCTTTCCATCTGAAAAGTGGACATCAAGCAAGGCACTGCCGACAGCTCAAGGAGCGAGGCTTGAACCCCGACTTCAACAAGAACAAGAAAGACAAAGGCAAGAAGACAGCTGAGGATCCTCAACAGGACGCTGGTGGCTTTCAACACCCCAAAGGAACCATTAATGTCATCTTTGGGGGAGTAGCTGTAACACCCCTGGTGTTAAGCGATAATTAAAACCCTAATTAAGTTCATTAGTATGCATAATCATCTGACATCATGACATAAAAACATTTCATGTTTTAAGCATAGTTGTGATGCTTCACATGCTTTAAAATAAGTGTTGCATAATCTTGTGTGATGCTTTCATAGGTGATGTATGAGGTGGTTAGGTGTTACATGATATGGCAAGTGTGAATAAAATCCTAGTTTTTAATGTTCTTTTTATTCCCTTTTGTATAAGTCAAAAAGTATGTCAAATTTCAAAATGATTTCAAAAGCAAAGTTGTAGCTCTTGCTGGGAGGTACAACTTTGGTGTTCAAAGTTTTCCAAGTTTCTGTGCAAAAGTTTGACTAAATTTGAAATCTTTCAAACCCTGAATTTGACCCCTAAACTAGATTTCAAAAACTAAAAATAATTAGACTTTGGTCCTTTAATAAAAGTTGTAGAGAAGTTTAAAATAAACAACTTTTATTCAGGTGGATTTTCCTGTTCTTAAAGAAAATCTGAAGTACTTTGAAAAACAAGTTTGATTTAGTTTCAAATTGAAATCAATTTCCAAACCTAGTTTTATCCCCTTTTTGTGTAGTGTCAAAATTATGCACAATTTGGATATATGACCAAAAACAAAGTTTTAGATAATTTAAAAAGGAACAACTTTTATATTGGTGAAATTTGAAGTTGTTCAGAAAATTCAAAAGTAATTTTGAAATTTAATTTGGTCCAAATTTGAATTTGAACTCTATTTCAAAATCCATGCAGAATTTGACTTTGGTTCTTAAAGCAAACTTGTAGAACATAAAATTTGGAGCAACTTTTGTTTTAGGAGTTTTTGTCGTGCAGTACAAAAATCTGGAGAAATAGAGAAGGGGGACAGTCTGGGCGCTACAGTAACCTGAGAGAGGGGAAGAGAAAAAGAGCGCGGTGCTCTGCACCTCGGGCCGCCGCGCCGCCGCCGTTTGTCCGCGCGCCACGCCGCCGTCCACGCAGCTGCTTGCTTGCCGTGCTGTCCGCAACGTGTTGCTCAACCCCGCGCTAGCCTCGCCAGAGTCGGCCACGCAGCTGCCGCTGCACTTCACGACTCTCTCGCCTGCCCTGTTTTCCGGCCAAGGCCAAGCCACATCCGCCGGCGATTTCCGCCGCCGTCGCTGCGTCTCTGTCGCCTTCATCTCCCAATCCTCTCCGCCCTTGTCTTGCACTTCTCATGAGCTAGTCAGCGCAAGCTCTAGTGCTCCCAATCACCATAACCACCACCTTCTTCCCCACTGCCGGTAGCCGGCCGCCGCACAACCCTCCGCCGTAGCCAGCCTAGCTCGGAGCCTTTCTGGCCAAACCCGTTGCACCAATAGCTCCGCCTTGCGTTGCTAATCACGGTCGGCTTGTTAGTTAGGTCTCTACCGTCATCGGTCGGCCGGTCCGCGCGTTTTGCCATCGGTGCAAGCTCTGTCGTGGCTGTCGTTGTGGACAACTTGCCTCCGGTGCTCCTCCAGTGAGCCTAGCGCGCGCATTAGGGTCGGGATGAGTGTCTAAGCTTGTTGCGTTGCTCAGTTTGGTCTATACCGTGTTGTCTTGGCTGGTCAGCAAGGTCTGCCGCCGGCGCAAGCGCCGCCATGGCCGCCACCTTGGACCGCGCGTGTCAGAGTCATTTCCATCCGAGTTAGGAGGCGCATCGTGGTCGTGAAGTGTACCTTGGTGTGATGCTACCTTAGTCTAGGTCGCTACCGTGCCCTAATGTCCGGAACGCTGTGCCTCCGTCGTGCCAAGCCCTTGCCACCCGCCATGGTCGTCGCCAGCGCTTGTCCGTGTCCGTCCTAGTCCTTATGAGGGGTGGGATCGGGGCGCTAGGTCAAGGGGTAGAGTTTGGAGTCCTCACCGTCGCCGAAGACCTCGCCGGTGAGGAGGCCGAAGGGCGGTCAACCCGGTCGAGTGGCCGGTCAAGGCCGTCGAGCCTTGGCCTAGGCGTGGAGTGAAGGAGAAGTCGCTGACATCTGGGGCCCGCTGTCAGTGAGAGCAAGGGGTTTTTCTTTTTCAGTTTAAGTAAATAGTGTTGTGTTTTGTCTTTTTGATATGTTTTTGTAGGAAGCTCCAAAAATTGTGAAATTTTTGAGTAGCTTTATCAAACTGTCTAGTATTTATGAAAAATATGAAATTTGAGTTTTTATCAAATTTTGAAAGTGATTTAAATAGGCCTTTTAATTAATAAATGATCTTTGATGATTTTGTAGGCTTATTTAAATGCCACCAAAATCATGAAACTATTTTTGTCACTATTTTTAGCTGAAAATGTATATCCACAAAATTTTGAGCTCTGTTGGAGAAAATAATTTTATTCTTATTTCTATGCTTTATTTAATTATTTAAATGTTATAGTTTGATTTAATTCTGCAGGTTTTTATGTTTGTTCAAAAAGTGTGATATTCGTTTGCCACTGTTATTTTATATAATGAATCATCTCAAAAATTTTGGGCTCAATTTGACAAGTTTCAATTTAACTCTTTTTCTTATGCTTTGTTAATAAAGAAATGATTAAAAGAGTTTTATTTAAATAATTAGGTACTTATTGTTCATAAGAAGGTATGGTTAATCTTTGTATCTTCAGTTATCTTTTGTTTAGTGGTTATATTTCATACATTTAGTTAATCATGGTTGACTTGTTATAGTTCAAGTTATGCATTTAAGTTTTGATGCATTATGTTGTTTATAGTTTGTGAACCAGTTCTTTTGAGGGACTGTTTTCATGATTAAATTTATGTTTTCTGTAAATGAGTTGTATACAAAGTTGTAGTTAACTTCTGTCTCTAGCTTGTCCTAAAATTTCATAATTTTAGGCCAGCTAGATTAGGAGATATAGTTTTTATAATTCAGCAGGACAGATCTGTCCTCCCTTCTGGACAGACCTGAGAGATGAAGTTGTTTGAGCCTTTTAAGTTGTAAATCACCTGTTGGCTCTAATAGGAAAGTTTTAGAGTTTTTCATAAGCTTTCTAGATTGTCATGGATCACCCGTTTGGTGACCCAGAGCTCCAGTTATAACTGTTTAAAGTTGGGTCAGGAAATCTGTCCTAACTCTGGACAGAGATGTTTGTCCCAACTGTTTCGCCTAGTTGCCTATAGAACCAACCATAGGTGATAATAACAAGTTTGTGGACAATTTGATAAGCTTTTCAAATTGTCTAGGATCACCCCTTTTGAATGATGGTAGCTCTGGTTATGGTAATAAACCATTAAGTTTAAGTTGCATCTTGTGTGACTTTTAGTTATTGTTTGAAGACCATTGGACACCTCTCATCTTGTGATCCTATGGCTTGAGTGATGTTTTAATGAACCTTAGCCATCCTTAGTTATCTTCCTAAAGGTGCTTGGTGGAAGTTGTATGTGTAGCTAGAAACTCTAGTTGGTGGGTTGCAGATCGGTTTTTGTTGGTTTGCATCTTTACCGCGAAGGAAAGTTGTACTCGACTTTCCTTATCTTGTGTTATCTTCTGTTTACTTTTGAATTGTCCTGCACCTTAGCATGCATTCCATGGCATCATACTAAGCATATATCATTTATCTACATGTAGTATTCGAGAGTGAGAAGTTTGGGTTGATCAAGCTTCGGATCGAAAAGGTCCAGTTGATCGAGTCTCAGGAGAGGAACCTTGGAGGACAAGCTTCCGAGGGAGCACTTCCACTTCAAGTCAGCAAAGGAACTAACTTGTGTCGATCCTTCTTTGATCCTATTTTACCGTGCAACAAAGGCAAGCCCCGGTTCATTTAACCATTTCCTTGGGTTTACAATTACACTTACTTTCGATAACCTGATGCATTAAATGTTTATCAAATAAATGCTTTAAACGTGTTGATGCATGATCAACCTTGTTATCGATATGTCATTCCTTGATACCTGTTTTATGCAAATGATAGAAATGCTTACCCTTGCTTTATGAAGCTTTTGATAAATGTTTTCGATACTTATCGTTTTGGAATGATAATGAGAAAGAATGATGGTTAAGACCAGACGGGCACATACATTGAACCTTGTGTTGGTGTAGGGTGACCCGGATGTGTCGAGATAGGGTTAGCCGTTGTTGGCCTGCTAGCTTGAGAAACTGTGAAGTACCGATCATATGCAACGGTAAGCTCTGCCTTGGTGGTTCTTAAATGAGAACGGCTAATCGCGCACTGGGAGTGGAGAGATGGCAGGAGTACTAGCTACCCTCGTGGGTTAAAGTCCCGGATTGGAGGTGTACAAGTACTCTCGGGTGGCGCGGACCCGGTCTGTTTGGAGGATCCGAGGTTGGGGTTGATATATGTGTGATCAAGGGTCTACATATATCGTATGATCATGGAAAACTCCCAGATCTGGTTGAATCGGTTCGAATCGTCGTGCTCCTCGGTTAAGGAGACTCAATCTTCTGACCCGCATCATAGAGTGAAAACGGAACTGGTTTAAGAAAGAATGATAATGACCTTTCACTAGTGTTCACTTTCAATTCTTACCATGTACTTAAATGATTAAGTAAAATTTGGATCTAGAATTACTTTAGTAAGCTTTTATGCAAATGAAAAGTACTGTTGAGCCTACCCAAACCCGCATACCTGTTCCTTCTCCTTTCTTGTCGGGTAAGCCTTGTTGAGTACCTTTGTACTCAGGGTTGTTAACCCCTGTTGCAGGTTTCTAATAGGTGATGTTGATCATGATCATGTCAGTGGGCTTGACGTGATCTGGTGGTTCTTCTTCTCCAACTTAGGTGCTCCGCCTAAGTGTGGTTCTGTAATACTATTCTACTTCCGCAATACCAGTTATGTTTATGTAAAAAGTAACTTATTCATGTTTTGTAAAGATTATCTATCTTGCCTTCCGCACTCCGATGTATTTTGTATCAACTGTTGTAATGTTGTAATTATTCCAACCTTCATGATGATGATCCTGTGGTTCGTGGATAATTCGGGGTTCTCTCGGGGACACCTGACAGATCTTTCCAGTAATGTGCTTCATTTGCACTGTCATTGGGGTCCTTACGACGATGACATGTGCGGGTGGGCCACATTAATGGGAGGTTCTGCCAAAGAATGGTATCGGAGCAGGATTGTCATCAAGGGAAGGCTAGTTACAACGTTACTTTTGAAAAACTTCAAAATGGTTTCTAATCTAAAAGTTTTTGGAAGTAACAAGTTAAAAATGATCACAAGTTAAAAATGATCCTTTTCCCTAAGTTTCTTGCTTTGCTGGAAGACTTTGTGAAGACTATACTAGTGACTCCAATAGAAGGTACCAAGAAGTTTTCAACTCATCTACTGAGGATCATTGAAGAGTCAACTCCTCACCAAAAACGTGATGGAAGAGATATTCAACACTTGCACCAAGTCATAAAAGTTAGTATATAAAGTATAGCCCTATACCTAACTAACTTGTGGGAGACAGAAAACTCCTGCCAGTGAGAGGTCGTATAGGATGAGCATATATCATATCATGCATAATGATAAAATGTGCTTCTTTGCTAAATTCTAAAAGCAGCTATGATCCCCGATAGCTCATCGTCCCTAGATTCTGCTACCCTTGATACTTTTGTTCCATAAGTTCTTATCCTTGGGAACTTTTGGATATCTTTCCTACACTCTACCACACAAAGTTAAAATCAGGGTAAATCTTTGGTTCGTCCTTGATGTGCATGTCATGCCTTGAATTGACACGTGCTACATATTTGATGTCGTGAAAATGATGAATGGTGGTCGAAAGTTACCGAGATTGTGTCCTACGAAGGGACCATGATTCGTGAACCGGATAAAAGCGTGGGAACCTGGGGTCATCTGTGGACTGCAGCCATAAGATGTTACTGCCGGATGCTCGCTAATATCTAGGCCTATAGTCGTGATTCTTTCTAGTCCACTATTGAAGTGCTTTCATTTCTAGACGCCCAAAAGGAGTTCAAAGCCACTTTCCTTGTAATTATAACCAACCCTTGCTTTTGGTTATAATTTCCCTCTTTATGAGATGAGAGATATAGAAGTTGGCTCTATTGTGGTGCCATGATTGGTGACCACGGTGCCGCGTCGGAACCCAGGAATCTTGTGTGTCCGGATCACACTAGTTTTCGCTGGGTGCGCGCAGGTATCGAGGTCTACAGTTATGATCCATTATAGCCCGCAACCAATGTACGCTCTCGCTTGACCCTTGATAAATTTCCTTGCTCCACTCAAATGTTCACTACCTTGTTACTTGCAACCGTGTTCTGATCCCGATGGTAATCCTAAACCCAATCCCAGTTGCCTTGTGAACTCCTTGCGACTAAACAAGTGTGACACATTTCCTTTTTCATTACTCAACCCCAACCGTTAAGTGCTTCTTAAATCTCGGGATGAGATTTCTTTAAGGGGGAAGGGCTGTAACACCCCTGGTGTTAAGCGATAATTAAAACCCTAATTAAGTTCATTAGTATGCATAATCATCTGGCATCATGACATAAAAACATTTCATGTTTTAAGCATAGTTGTGATGCTTCACATGCTTTAAAATAAGTGTTGCATAATCTTGTGTGATGCTTTCATAGGTGATGTATGAGGTGGTTAGGTGTTACATGATATGGCAAGTGTGAATAAAATCCTAGTTTTAAATGTTCTTTTTATTCCCTTTTGTATAAGTCAAAAAGTATGTCAAATTTCAAAATGATTTCAAAAGCAAAGTTGTAGCTCTTGTTGGGAGGTACAACTTTGGTGTTCAAAGTTTTCCAAGTTTCTGTGCAAAAGTTTGAGTAAATTTGAAATCTTACAAACCCTGAATTTGACCCCTAAACTAGATTTCAAAAACTAAAAATTATTAGACTTTGGTCCTTTAATAAAAGTTGTAGAGAAGTTTAAAATAAACAACTTTTATTAAGGTGGATTTTCCTGTTCTTAAAGAAAATCTGAAGTACTTTGGGAAACAAGTTTGATTTAGTTTCAAATTGAAATCAATTTCCAAACCTAGTTTTATCCCCTTTTTGTGTAGTTTCAAAATTATGCACAATTTGGATATATGACCGAAAACAAAGTTTTAGATAATTTGATAAGGAACAACTTTTATATTGGTGAAATTTGAAGTTGTTCAGAAAATTCAAAAGTAATTTTGAAATTTAGTTTGGTCCAAATTTGAATTTGAACTCTATTTCAAAATCCATGCAGAATTTGACTTTGGTTCTTAAAGCAAACTTGTAGAACACAAAATTTGGAGCAACTTTTGTTTTAGGAGTTTTTGTCGTGCAGTACAAAAATCTAGAGAAATAGAGAAGGGGGGCAGTCTGGGCGCTACAGTAATCTGAGAGAGGGGGAGAGAAACAGAGCGAGGTGCTCTGCACCTCGGGCCGCCGCCGTTCGTCCACGCGCCACGCCGCCGTCCACGCAGCTGCTTGCTTGCCGTGCTGTCCGCAACGTGTTGCTCAACCCCGCGCTAGCCTCGCCAGAGTCGGCCACGCAGCTGCCGCTGCACTTCACGACTCTCTCGCCTGCCCTGTTTTCCGGCCAAGGCCAAGCCACATCCGCCGGCGATTTCCGCCGCCGTCGCTGCGTCTCTGTCGCCTCCATCTCCCAATCCTCTCCGCCCTTGTCTTGCGCTTCTCTTGAGCTAGTCAGCGCAAGCTCTAGTGCTCCCAATAACCATAACCACCACCTTCTTCCCCACTGCCGGTAGCCGGCCGCCGCACAACCCCTCCGTCGTAGCCAGCCTAGCTCGGAGCCTTTCCGGCCAAACCCGTTGCACCAATAGCTCTGCCTTGCGATGCTAATCACGGTCGGCTTGTTAGTTAGGTCTCTACCGTCGTCGGTCGGCCGGTCCCGCGCATTTTGCCATCAGCGCAAGCTCTGTCGTGGCTTTCGTCGTGGACAACTTGCCTCCGGTGCTCCTCCAGTGAGCCTAGCGCGCGCATCAGGGTCGGGATGAGTGCCTAAGCTTGTTGCGTTGCTCAGTTTGGTCTGTACCGTGTGTCTTGGCCGGTCCGCAAGGTCTGCCGCCGGCGCAAGTGCCGCCATGGCCGCCACCATGGACCGCGCGTGTCTGAGTCGTTTCCATCCGAGTTAGGAGGCGCATCGTGGTCGTGAAGTGTACCTTGGTGTGATGCTACCTTAGTCTAGGTCGCTACCGTGCCCTAATGGCCGGAACGCTGTGCCTCCACCATGCCAAGCCCTTGCCACCCGCCATGGTCGTCGCCAGCGCTTGTCCGTGTCCGTCCTAGTCCTTATGAGGGGTGGGATCAGGGCGCCAGGTCAAGGGGTTGGGTTTGGAGTCCTCGCCGTCGCCGGATACCTCGCCGGCGAGGAGGCCGGAGGGCGGTCAACCTGGTCGAGTGGCCAGTCAAGGCGTCGAGCCTTTGGCCTGGGTGTGGGAGTGAAGGAGAAGACACTGACATCTGGGGCCCGCTGTCAGTGAGAGCAAGGGGTTTTTCTTTTTTCAGTTTAAGTAAATAGTGTTGTGTTTTGTCTTTTTGATATGTTTTTGTAGGAAGCTCCAAAAATTGTGAAAATTTTGAGTAGCTTTCTCAAACTGTCTAGTATTTATGAAAAATATGAAATTTGAGTTTTGATCAAATTTTGAAAGTGATTTAAATAGGCCTTTTAATTAATAAATGATATTTGATGATTTTTGTAGGCTTATTTAAATGCCCAAAAATCATGAAACTATTTTTGTCACTGTTTTTAGCTGAAAATGTATCTCCACAAAAATGTTGAGCTCTGTTGGAGAAAATAAATTTTATTCTTATTTCTATGCTTTATTTAATTATTTAAATGTTATAATTTGATTTAATTCTGCAGGTTTTTATGTTTGTTCAAAAAGTGTGATATTTGTTTTGCCACTGTTATTTTATATAATGAATCATCTCAAAAATTTTGGCTCAATTTGACAAGTTTCAATTTAACTCTTTTTCTTATGCTTTGTTAATAAAGAATGATTAAAAGAGTTTTATTTAAATAATTAGGTAACTTATTGTTCATAAGAAGGTATGGTTAATCTTTGTATCTTCAGTTATCTTTTGTTTAATGGTTATATTTCATGCATTTAGTTAATCATGGTTGACTTGTTATAGTTCAAGTTATGCATTTAAGTTTTGATGCATTATGTTGTTATAGTTTGTGAACCAGTTCTTTTGAGGGACTGTTTTCATGATTAAATTTATGTTTTCTGTAAATGAGTTGTATACAAAAGTTGTAGTTAACTTCTGTCTCTAGCTTGTCCTAAAATTTCATAATTTGAGGCTAGCTAGATTAGGAGATATAGTTTTTATAAGTCAGCAGGACAGATCTGTCCTCCCTTCTGGACAGACCTGAGAGATGAAGTTGTTTGAGCCTTTTAAGTTGTAAATCACCTGTGGGCCCTAACAGGAAGTTTTAGAGTTTTTCATAAGCTTTCTAGATTGTCATGGATCACCATTTTTGGTGACCCAGAGCTCCAGTTATAACTGTTTAAAGTTGGGTCAGGAAATCTGTCCTAACTCTGGACAGAGATGTTTGTCCCAACTGTTTCACCTAGTTGCCTATAGAACCAACCATAGGTGATAATAACAAGTTTGTGGACAATTTGATAAGCTTTTCAAATTGTCTAGGATCACCCCTTTTGAATGATGGTAGCTCTGGTTATGGTTAATAAACCATTAAGTTTAAGTTTGCATATTGTGTGACTTTTAGTTATTGTTTGAAGACCATTGGACACCTCTCATCTTGTGATCCTATGGCTTGAGTGATGTTTTAATGAACCTTAGCCATCCTTAGTTATCTTCCTAAGGTGCTTGGTGGAAGTTGTATGTGTAGCTAGAAACTCTAGTTGGTGGGTTGCAGGTTGGTTTTGTTGGTTTGCAACTTTACCGCGAAGGAAAGTTGTACTCGACTTTCCTTATCTTGTGTTATCTTCTGTTTTACTTTTGAATTGTCATGCACCTTAGCATGCATTCCATGGCATCATACTAAGCATATATCATTTATCTACATGTAGTATTCGAGAGTGAGAAGTTTGGGTTGATCAAGCTTCGGATCGAAAAGGTCCAGTTGATCGAGTCTCGGGAGAGGAACCTTGGAGGACAAGCTTCCGAGGGAGCACTTCCACTTCAAGTCAGCAAAGGAACTAACTTGTGTCGATCCTTCTTGGATCCTGTTTACCGTGCAACAAAGGCAAGCCCCGGTTCATTTAACCATTTCCTTGGGTTTACAATTACACTTACTTTCGATAACCTGATGCATTAAATGTTTATCAAATAAATGCTTTAAACGTGTTGATGCATGATCAACCTTGTTATCGATATATCATTCCTTGATACCTATTTTATGCAAATGATAGAAATGCTTACCCTTGCTTTATGAAGCTTTTGATAAATGTTTCGATACTTATCGTTTTGGAATGATAATGAGAAAGAATGATGGTTAAGACCAGACGGGCACATACATTGAACCTTGTGTTGGTGTAGGGTGACCCGGATGTGTCGAGATAGGGTTAACCGTTGTTGGCCTGCTAGCTTGAGAAACTGTGAAGTACCGATCATATGCAACGGTAAGCTCTGCCTTGGTGGTTCTTAAATGAGAACGGCTAATCACTCACTGGGAGTGGAGAGATGGCAGGAGTACTAGCTACCCTCGTGGGTTAAAGTCCCGGATTGGAGGTGTACAAGTACTCTCGGGTGGCGCGGACCCGATCTTGTTTGGAGGATCCGAGGTTGGGGTTGATATATGTGTGATCAAGGGCCTACATATATCGTATGATCATGGAAAACTCCCAGATCTGGTTGAATCGGTTCGAATCGTCGTGCTCCTCGGTTAAGGAGACTCAATCTTCTGACCCGCATCGTAGAATGAAAACGGAACTGGTTTAAGAAAGAATGATAATGACCTTTCACTAGTGTTCACTTTCAATTCTTACCATGTACTTAAATGATTAAGTAAAATTTGGATCTAGAATTACTTTAGTAAGCTTTTATGCAAATGAAAAGTACTGTTGAGCCTACCCAAACCCGCATACCTGTTCCTTCTCCTTTCTTGTCGGGTAAGCCTTGTTGAGTACCTTTGTACTCAGGGTTGTTAACCCCTGTTGCAGGTTTCTAATAGGTGATGTTGATCATGATCATGTCAGTGGGCTTGACGTGATCTGGTGGTTCTTCTTCTCCAACTTAGGTGCTCCGCCTAAGTGTGGTTCTGTAATACTATTCTACTTCCGCAATACCAGTTATGTTTATGTAAAAAGTAACTTATTCATGTTTTGTAAAGATTATCTATCTTGCCTTCCGCACTCCGATGTATTTTGTATCAACTGTTGTAATGTTGTAATTATTCCAACCTTCATGATGATGATCCTGTGGTTCGTGGATAATTCGGGGTTCTCTCGGGGACACCCGACAGATCTTTCCAGTAATGTGCTTCATTTGCACTGTCATTGGGGTCCTTACGACGATGACATGTGCGGGTGGGCCACATTAATGGGAGGTTCTGCCACAGAATGGTATCGGAGCAGGATTGTCATCAAGGGAAGGCTAGTTACAACGTTACTTTTGAAAAACTTCAAAATGGTTTCTAATCTAAAAGTTTTTGGAAGTAACAAGTTAAAAATGATCCCAAGTTAAAAATGATCCTTCCCTAAGTTTCTTGCTTTGCTGGAAGAGTTTGTGAAGACTATACTAGTGACTCCAATAGAAGGTACCAAGAAGTTTTCAACTCATCTACTGAGGATCATTGAAGAGTCAACTCCTCACCAAAACGTGATGGAAGAGATATTCAACACTTGCACCAAGTCATAAAAGTTAGTATATAAAGTATAGCCCTATACCTAACTAACTTGTGGGAGACAGAAAACTCCTGCTAGTGAGAGGTCGTATAGGACGAGCATGGCAGAAAGTGGGTTGAAGGATTGCAGAGACAAAAAAACGCCCTGATTCTTGCCGGATTAAAACCAAGGTTATTTGACCTCCTAAAAGATCATGGCATAAAGTGGGTTGAAGAATTGCCTAAGGTAGTCTGGGGGCTACGAACACAACGAAGTCGGGCAACAGACCAAACACCTTTCTTTCTGGTATACGGCACTGAAGCAATCCTACCGGCTGACTTAATCTGGAACTCCCAACGAGCGGAGCAGTACAACGAGGGCGAAGCTGATGATACTAGGCGGTTAGAAGTCGACAGCCTTGAAGAAGCCCGACTAACCGCACTTTTTCAGTCAGCAAGATACCTTCAAGAGATGAGGCGCTATTATGATAAGAACGTCCATCACCGCACCTTCCAAGTAGGCGACATGGTGTTGAAGAAAATTCAGAACATCGTTGGACGTCACAAGCTCATGAGTCCATGGGAAGGTCCTTATATTATATCTAAAGTAACAAGACCCGGGTCATTTGAGCTAGTCACTGAAGATGGATCTCCACTGCCAAATTCATGGAATATAGAGCACTTGAAGAAATTCCATACTTAAGGACTACGCTACAACACTGATTCAGGGCAATTGTATTTATTAGTCGGATATTAATAAAGTTTGAAGTTCATACGACATAAGAACTTTTTATCCAGGCTTTTTTCTACACCTCATCATGACTATTCAGTCGCATAACAGTCTCTGCAATAGCAGGGCTTACCTCCGACTAATATATAATATTACTCGGATAGATTGGTTCAGCGGAAACCATACTTGAGTTACGAGCTTCGAGCTCAATACAACTCACAAGGTAGTACGGCTTAACACCCGGCTATCAGCCTATAGCGAATATGAAATCCACTATAGTGGACAACAGTTCCTATAAGGCATAACAAGGTGGATTAGTACTCACCTTGTTACACATTTCTTGGACAGAGGTCCACCCACCTCGCACTCAAGCTGCGATCGTCAAGAGGATATGATTCACCCAGAAGGAACCAATGCTACGGTCCCTTCAAGAGGTGCTTGATCATTGTTATCCCTGGAACAAGGGTACTAAGAGTAGTACTCGGGCAAGACTAAGTTCTCTTCACAGTGGTTAGAGAAACGAAGTCACACGACCCAAACTAAAGTGCCAGCGAGCACTTGGATAGACTCATCTAATTAGACGCCTGGTCATACATCCACAACAAATAAACTCAACCCATTGCCAAAGAAATTTGCCGCAATATGGAGTTGGACATATATACAATTCACAAGATTCAAAAGTAACCAATGTTTTTGATATCTTATAATAATTGATTTCAGGAGATACAAGCTGCAGAGACTGAGGAATCTAGACTACTCTACAAGATCTAATATTTGTGAGTACTCCTCCGCGCGGCCTTCCACCTCCTCTTGCATTGCCGCAAGGTCCTCGTCCACCCTTTGTCCTCAGGAAGGGTCATCAGAGCGGACAGGTCAAAGGACGACAGATGTAGCCGCCAGCGTTGCCATCAGACCCTACACCACGGAGATCGACATATCTTTGATATATTACGCCAGCCGCCTAGGTGCAGCCTTGGCCCATTCAATCAAAGACTCCTCGACTCCTGCTGGCGCCGGAATCATGTTGAGCAGGGGCCTCGACAGCTTGCTCGAAGGCCATCAGGCAATCCCGCGACTCCTTCGTAGACTTCAAAGCCTGCAGAAGGTCCCCGGTCAGCACCCTCACGCATCAGTTTGGCTTCTTGAAGAGTACTCTGTGCATTAGCAAATACCTCTTCAAGCTCTGCCTGCTTCCGATTGAACGCGTTCTGCCACCTAGAAGCCAGTTTATATGCATCTGCATACACAATAGTCAGTTATCATGTCATCTGACTAATATTATGGAGCAGAACGACTCAAAAACGCCAAGTATACCTTCAAGCTGCTTTTTAGAACTCTTCTTGAGCTCCTTCAGCTTCTGTTCCATTGCAGCGGACTTGGGATATCAGCTCACCCTCTCAGTCGTTAGCAGCGTCACGCTCCGCTACCCTTCCTTGAGGTTGCCTTGGAGTTCATTAATGCGATCATGGCAGAAACCTGGGTGGCTACCTTCTGACTAATTTGGTCCTGGGCAATATAGACCGGAGCTCTTGGTTTTCACGAGACAGCTCCTAGCGGATCCGGGTGACTTGATCTCTAACCTTGAAGTCAAAGGACTACAATACAATAATACCGTGAGTACTCGGATGAGTTTACAGTATAACAAGAAGAGATTGAGACTCTTACCTCAACAAATTGGTGAAGAGCTTCAAAAGGAGCCCTCACCTGATCCTTCAGCTCCTTCAGCAGAGTAAGATCTTGGTCATACCCGGATACGTCAAGAGTAGCTCCTTGGCGTGAGGACTCGGGTGCATCTAAAGATCCTCACTTGCTGAACAAGCTGAGCCCCTCTGCATGTATCTCTGTCAAGACCATGTCCAGGGTAGGTTCATCCGGCTGTCGTGTACGAAAAAACCAACCTGAGGCAATGGAAGAGCATCCGCATCCAGGAGCGGCTTCGACCTGAGACTTGGACACAGAGAAGTCAGGCAGCGGATCTACCTGACTAAAGGTTTGGCGGCCTGCTGGAGCCATCCTTGGCCAGCGGCTCCAACTCCTCCACCACCTGAGGATCAGGAACGGTGCTTGAGGCTGTTGCACCTGGTTTGGCCTTCCTGCAAGCAGACAAGTATACATGTCAGTATCAGAACTCTGTGTACACTCTACAAAGCTGAAACTTACTTCACAAGCTTCAAAGGCTTTGGTAGCTTCAAGAGCGGCTGTATCAGAAGCAGGTCTGAAGTCGGAAGCTTCCCGGACACCACGCTGCTTGAAGTCCCTTGCGCTGTCCCAGCATCTGATACAGCGACATATATAAGACAAGAGACCATCAACACTCAAAAGGACTACAAAGTACTCGGGTTTTCCCTTACCAGGAGCACCCGGCTTATAGTGCTTATCAGACAATTCTTGAGATAAAAGAACTTTTCGGCAAGCACGGCGATTACCAGTGCGAGCCTTCTTAAGGATGGGTCCCCCGGCTTCTAATTGAGGAGTCAGCGGCCTCTTCCGGCTACCTTCAGCCTCTGGTTCTATAAGCAGGACATCAGAGTCAGTTGATTCTGTGTCAAGCCAGTCAAGATCTTCAGGCGAACTTGGTATATTAGGAAGATCCTCACTTCGGATTGGACCTTCCAACGCGATGCCTCTGCCTTCTTCAGCTGCCGGAGGCAGGGGAGGACAATCATTGTTATCTCTCCCCTGGCCCTAAAAAAAGAAGGGTACCTAGTCAGGTCAGAAGGATATTTATTCCGAACCTTGACGACACGACAAATCAAGTACTTACCGGAGGAGGAGGATTAATGGCGGAGAAGGATGTCATCACTGGAGCAAGACGTTCACGGCTCTTATGCAGCCGGTTCACTCTCCAGAGGACTTTACAGTCTGCCAATTGCTCGAAAGCGTGGCGACCCGGGTTGTTCTTACCCAGGTATTTGAACCCAAAATTGGCTCGCTGCTGAAGTGGGTGGATGCGCCGGGCAACAAAGTCTTGAACGACAGTGTATCCGGTCAGCCCATCAATTATCAAAGTGTCTATCATAATAAGGAGGGGTTGGATAGCCCCTACTTCTTCACTTGTGAGCTTCTCCTTCCATTCACGGCATCTGATACAGCGACATATATAAGACAAGAGACCATCAACACTCAAAAGGACTACAAAGTACTCGGGTTTTCCCTTACCAGGAGCACCCGGCTTATAGTGCTTATCAGACAATTCTTGAGATAAAAGAACTTTTCGACAAGCACGGCGATTACCAGTGCGAGCCTTCTTAAGGACGGGTCCCCGGCTTCTAGTTGAGGAGTCGGCGACCTCTTCCGGCTACCTTCAGCCTCTGGTCTATAAGCAGGACATCAGAGTCAGTTGATTCTGTGTCAAGCCAGTCAAGATCTTCAGGCGAACTTGGTTTTAGGAAGATCCTCACTTCGGATTGGACCTTCCAACGCGATGCCTCCGCCTTCTTCAGCTGCCGGAGGCAGGGGAGGACAATCATTGTTATCTCTCCCCTGGCCCTAAAAAAGAAGGGTACTAGTCAGGTCAGAAGGATATTATTCCGAACCTTGACGACACGACAAATTAAGTACTTACCGAGGAGGAGGATTAATGGCGGAGAAGGATGTCATCACTGGAGCAAGACGTTCACGGCTCTTAAGCAGCCGGTTCACTCTCCAGAGGACTTCACAGTCTGCCAATTGCTCGACAGCGTGGCGACCCGGGTCGTTCTTACCCAGGTATTCGAACCCAAAGTTGGCTCGCTGCTGAAGCGGGTGGATGCGCCGGGCAACAAAGTCTTGAACGACAGTGTATCCGGTCAGCCCATCGATTATCAAAGCGTCTATCATAATGAGGAGGGGTTGGATAGCCCCTACTTCTTCACTTGTGAGCTTCTCCTTCCATTCACGGCACTTCTGTGGTGGCCATCCATCATGACGACGAAGAGCTGGGGGTGGGTTACCCATATAGAACCACCCAGCCCAGTCTTTTACCGACTCTGACAACTCAACAGTTATATATTGATTGGCTACTTCCAATCTAACCTGAAGACTAGCCCCTCCGACTACTTCGGTATTAGCGTCACTAGGTTGACACTTAAACCAGAAAAAGTAGCGGAAAAGGGTAATAGAGGGACATATCCCCAGAAAAGCCTCACAGAGATGGGCGAAGATTGCAATATGAAGAACCGCATTGGGAGTAACATGGTTTAGAGTCAAACCATAGTAATGCAGCAATCCACGAAAGAAGTCCGAAGCAGGAAGCCCCAATCCCCGCTCTACGAAGGCTTTAAACATCACGATCTCCGTGGTGTTGGGGGCAGGAGCGCGATGATCAGTGGGTACCCTCCATCCATCCAGTGGTTGCGCCCGCAGCAATCCTTGCTGCCAGGAATGCCAGTTCCGCCAGGGTGGTGTCCGGCTTCTTCCACGCCAAGACATCAGTTGGCGGGTTCGGATGCTTAGGCTTTCCGGTGGTGGTGATCCTAGGCTTCTTTTGTCTCCTGTAGACTGCCTCTTGGGACCCATGTTGGTGACGAGAGATTTTCTGCGCATCAACTGTGGAATTGGCTAAGGGATTTCTAGCTCCGAAGGCAATGGCTTGATGAAAGCGTAGGAAAACATAAGCCCGGCGGCGGCTTATTATAGATCTGTTTTGGCACCTTCATCTTTTTCAAGGCGTCATGGAACCGTCTAAAACCCTAACGGCTGGGAGTACGTGTCAGACGGCGTTAGAGACGGAGAAGGAATACAGTAAACAGACAAGTTTCTTCTTCCGCAAGATACATTTAGTACTCGGAAACAAGACAGAGGACTCGGAAAATATTCCAAGTACCCGGATCTTTGTTATTATTACTCGGAATTACAACAGAGATACATGGAAACATCTTGAGATACAACAACTTTCAACAGAAGTACAATCAAGGTGTAAAACGCTACTCTAGTGAATTCAAGGTACATAGCCTTGATGCCTATTGCACCAAGGACCGGGTTCAGTGAGACGCAGTAAAGCAGACACAGAACCTTGGGTAGACACTATCTTTTCAGTGCATCCCAAGGTGGGTCTTTGGTACCACCCCAGTACTCAAGGAACTCGGGGAAGACCATCACCCTCGCCGCCCTTTTGACAACCTGTGACTCCGAGGTTATCTACGAGTGGTAGTCACAAGAGTTCTTTTAGGCGCACCTCTGTGTCCCTCTGCTCGCGACCACTTGGAAACCACCCTAACGGATGGTCCTTTCACAAGAGTTCTTTGGGCACTTCATCTATTCTACAGAAGGAAGACACCCGGGGGCTCGATCATCTCAGCTACTGCTATTACAATACCCATGGAACTAATAAGAAGTTCTACACTCTCGAAAGATATGAGCTCTTTGCTTCCCAGGCAGGGTATTTATAGGCGGTTTCTTCTGGGTCTATAGACCAGGTTCATCAACAAGAGTGATCGCTGGACCAATAATTCAACCAATGTACTGTGGTGCATGTGAAGCTCGCATGGGTAACAGAGCTGATTCTCACACGCACTTCAAGACGAAGACGACAAAGTTTGCAGTTGCAGAAAACGACAAACATCATTATTACGCACAGTTGGAACAGTCACCAGTCAATTATTGCTGGACTCAAGGTAATTTTTATTCAGTGGGGGGTGATATGGGATGTTTGTTGAAAACATTGCCCACCTGAAGCTGAGTAATTATTATTTGGACGGTTTAAGCAACAAGTTGGTGTCATGGTCCGACTCCTCAAGACCTTAATAGATTACCTAATGGCTTCATTTAGAAGACCCCGAGAACCGACTACTATGGTACTCGGAACTCAAGGCTCGGGGCGCAGGGTATAATCTATAAAGGAAATGTTTTTTCTTATTCAAGATTTACTCAGAAAAGGCTCCAAAGATCCTCAAAGTTATTATAAATAACAAGAGGCTCGGGGGCTACACCCTATGGGTGCACTTTTTGTAAAAAGCGCACACCATGGAATTTCTTTACTCTCGGAGCACTTCAAGATTTCTCAAGACATTACTCGGAGATTCTCAAGAAGAAACTAGAAGATAACGTCGTGAAGAAATGATGAAGAGCTCGGGGGCTTGACGGACCAGGATGTCAGAGATATCATCTATCGATGATTACTCCGACTAATCCAGGATGGCTTTAGAGATCCGAAGACTTGTAACGAAGTGTACTTGGATTAGGACTCTAGTTTGTAACTTAGCCGAGTTGTAAAAGGAAGTCCTGTAATTAGAATAGGACTCCGATATTGTAACCGGCTAGGACTCGGTCTGCGCTGAGGCTCACCCGGATATAAGGGGAACCGGGCGCAGGTCCTAGATCATCGAATATTGAATCATAACAATACACAAGGCACACGCCGCACTGGACGTAAGGTATTACGCTATTTAGCGGCCTGAACCAGTATAAATCGCTGTCCTGTGTACTCGCCGAGTCCTACGAACGCTGATCCCCACCGAACAAATCGTCTGAGATTACTCAAGATGAGTTGCCGGTTAACAAACACCGACACTCTTGTAGTCACATGGTTAGGAAGAATGATGAGCTATGCTTTTCTCTTGCTAGCTTAAAATCTGAAAATGAAATGCTAAAATCAAATGCTTCCATACCATGTCTAGTTTGCATTGACTTGCGCAAGGATCTTGATTGTGCTAAAACTGAAATAGCGTTGCTTAAGTCAAATGCTTTGTTACCATATGTTTCTTGTGAGTCTTTACATCCTGAATTTAATGCATTAAAATTGACTCACACCACATGTGTAGATGAACTTGAGCATGATAGGGCTGAAATTGATTTGATAAATGCTAGGCCTTGTAGCTTGTGCTCTTTGAATAAAAGTGCTTGCCTTACTTCTTGTGCTTATCATGATTCTTTGCTTGATGTGAATGGTGATGTTTCTTCCACCGATTTCATTTGCACATCATGCATTGATTTAGAAAAAGAAGTTTTGGTTTTGAAGCAAATGCGCGATAATATGAGCGCTAAGTTGGTTGAGCACAATGATATGAGTGCCAACCTTGAGAAGGAGATTGAGCTCTTGCGTACCACATATGCCGAGTGCATTGAAAAGGAGATGGAAATCTTGAGAAACACTCCTTGTGGTACTTGTGACCACCTCATGTTTGAAAATGAGGTTTTGGGCAAAAGATGCAAGAGCCTTTGTGCTAAGTCGTTTGAGTCACACATTTCTTCCAACTCTGATGTTAATGTTTCCAAGTCTTCATCTTTGCAACCAGAGTTGAGTTCTTATGTTGTGCGTGAGTCTTTTGACGTTAGCACTAGTGTCAAGGTTTCGGATAGCTCTTTCATAGCTACTCCTAACCTTGTTGTTTCTTCGAGTGATGTCCAAGCTAGGGACTTCTCTTGATAAGGGTGCTTCTCATATTTTTGGGACTCGTGCTCCCAATCCAGTGTTCCATTGCACCTTTTGCAAGAAGGATGGACACTCATTCGATTTTTGTTTTCGCCGTGTCAAACACGAGCGATGAATTCGAGCTAAGGCTTTTAGGAAGCCGCGTAGCCTTTCCCATGGCACGTGTGCTCCTAGTGTTGGCACCAAGTTGAACGTTGATGCTTCTTGTTCTAAGTCCCAAGGGACTTCTCACTTGTCGGAGAATGGTGCGCCTTCTAATAGGCCTTTGTACCATTGCTCTTTTTGTGAGAAAGATGGGCATCAAGAAAGCTTTTGCTATAGGCATGCCAAACGTTTGCGCCAAGCTCGCTCTTCTAGGAAGATGGTGGTTCATAGCCCTTCTCATGGCATGAACGCTTGTGCTGCTAGTAAGAAGCCCCTCTTTGTTGATGGGTTTTATGACTTCTTTTCTAGTGGGACAGGTCATGATCGTGGACATGCTTCTGGTGCTTCTTCTCTTGGTCCACGTCATGCTTTTCATGGTGCTTCTATTGGTTCTTCTACAAAAACCTTGGAAGATGTTTGCCTCTTTTCCCGTGGTATGACTCGTTCTTCTCCTCAAGTTGTCCTTTTGAGGAATGCTTCCAAGGGTGTTTCACAATTGCATTTGAACCAACATTTGCGTCATGCTAACCCACAAGATAAGATGAGTTTTGTGACCAAGTCTTGGGTTCCCAGGTACATGCTTGCTAACCCTTCGGGATTCAAGACTCGGGCTGCTTTGTCCTCTTGTGTGTAGATATGAGGACGCAGGGTGGAGAACATGCGCCTGATGGAGCTTGATCTTTTAGATGTGATCAAGAGTTGATGGTTCTCTACACCCCGCTTAGATTTGCCTCCAAAGAGGCTTTTGCTATCCGGTGAGCTTTCATATACACTCATACCTTGTACATCCATGATCTATGTCTTGTGGTATGAGATGGTTCTTCATGTGCTCACTTGTATAGTTCTTGCATGTACATTTTCTTTTGTATCATGTTTTGTTTAGTCTAGCATGTGCTATCTTGTATATCATGTCATGCTAGTCTTGTGTACAGTTTTGGTGGCTATTCCACTTTTAATGCTAGTCTGTGATCCCCATGAACATTATGCCATGCTTTACGATACTTCTCCATGAGCTTTACTTGTAGAGGTATGATGTTCATTAGGTATCACTTTTCAGGTGCTTGTTTGGTATGCTACATGTATCCTGTTGATATGATTAGTTTGAGCACTAGCCTTTCCACAATTTTATCATGGTACATGCTTTTGGATCTATTGCTATCATTATCTTGCATTGTAGCATGTGTTAAGGTTTAGGCTGTGTTTGGGTTGATCATGTCTCTAGGCTGCATTTTGCTATATAGTGCTTTATCCTGTTGCATGGTAGTCATGTCTAAATTGAATTCAGATCTCCTTGCAGTATCATTCTTAGGTAGACCTCTTTTTTGTTGAGAGTTCACCTTATGCTTATTATGTGACTAACCATTTTCATGGAGACCTTGAGGTCACACTAGACGAGACGATGCCTTGTGTTCTCTTCTACTTTTGAGTTTGCAGGAGAACATGAGCCTGGAGAGGGCATTTCGGCTCACGGACCCGATACCACTTCTTCCATGACTTGGGGTTCCGTTTGAGCAGCGTCTCCTACGAGCACTAGCTGCACCTGTGGGAGCGACAACATCAGGCGAGGGGGAGATGACTTCGGCGAGGCAGGCGCCCTGGAGTTCAGCAGATTCAGGCGTCCCCTCGGGTATCACACCAGCAGGCGGTCATGCGCTTCATGAGGTACCTCCGACACACTTCTGAGTTCGGGTTTTGGTACTCTTCTTCTTCGACCTCTTTCTGCTGTGTCGTCTTTCCGATGTGGATTTTGCTGGCTATTCGTTTGAGCGTTTCTTGGCTCTTCTCTTGTGAGTTTGGTGTGTTTTCCCTTTTAGTTTGGGAAGCATTTTGCTCGTTGTATCATAGTTGGATTTCTCCGATACCCTTTTGTTTTGAGTCTTCCTTTTTAGACTAGCTTTTGCTCCGTTCCTTATAGGCTAGCTTTTGCATGCATTTCATCTTGTATTCTAGTGCATTTTAGAGCTTCATGTTTAGAGCAATGAGAATGAGATTATGCTCTTTTTGGTATGCCTTGTTTACATGATGATGCTTGTAGCTTAGGCTCTTTTGATCACTTGATACATGTTATGAGCTAAGCTATTTTTGCAAATGGTGAACTTGACTAATCAACTATGAAACTTTTAATTTGTTCACCATTGAGAGTGGCAACTAGCATGGGTAGGATGTGTTGAGATCACTTGTGCTATCTTTTGTATGCTAGGTTGCTATGTCTCTTGCACTGAGTCATTCACTTGCTTGGATTGTTCATGTTTACCTTGTGCTTAAAATGTGATCCAAGTATTAGTGAAATGAAAAGACGAGATGGGATTGCATGTATCAGCACCTCACGGTATCGAGACTGTTTCTCATTGCACAATTGAGTTAAACTTGAGCCGTGTAGTGTAAGACCGAAACCTGTGCTTTAAGCTTCCGATTGCTTTTCTTGCATAGGCTTAGCCCGGTTGAAAAGTTAGGCAGTGACCATGGTTTTAACCTCTCACAATCACATGCTTTTAATATGAACTTGTGTTAATACCGCTGCAATCTCCGATAAAAATTTGAAAATAACACAAGTTTATGCTTCATTCTATTGCATGATGATTGAACTTTGCTAGGGGTAGTTCACCTTGTATACTTGAGTTAGCACTTGGTTGATTTCCTGTCTATTCATGCTAAGTGCTATTTTAGTGGTGAACTGCTTTTGAATGGTTTAAAACTGCTCATATGCTCTATTGTTCATATTTCGTATTCATTTGATCAGTTTGAGCCTTTGCTAGCATTTGTATTGGTTGCTACACTTTCAGGGCAGCACCCTTTTGAGCATCTTTTCATTCTGATTGCTATACACTTGAAGCTGTTGCATTCTGCATATCATGCATTTTTAGCTTAGTGTACATACCCCAGCTCCGATACACCATATGATACCCCCCATATGCTTTGGTTGATGACTTGTCTTGTGTTTGTGTCAACTTTGTGGAGAAATGTCAAAACCCCTCAGCATGTTCCCTTTTGTCAAGGGGGAGAAGCTGTTTGCAAGGGGGAGCTTGAGTGTTGGCACAAAGGGGAGAGTCATGCATTTTGGGGAGAGCTTTGAGCTACGGGGAGTTTAGCTCTTTTATGTCCTTCTTCAATTGGTATAGCTCTTTTATGTGTTTTTTTTGGTATGTCATGAGCTTTTTGCATAGCTTTGTGTATAGGCATGCTTTCAGGGGGAGTTCTTTTGCTTTGCTGCTTCCCCGCATGCTCT
>VDCT01000909.1:0-49301 GCA_009763385.1 Coix lacryma-jobi var. lacryma-jobi
GCAATTTTGTTTTTTTTCCCTTCCTGCGACCCCCGTACGATGCTACTTCATCAACTACATATCTAATGAAGCACCCAAGAAGAGTAGAAGTGAAAGACGCGCTATCAACGCTAAAGAAGAAAGCCATCAAGAATGGCGAGGCCAATCACGGAGAAGAAGCTAGTGGCACTATCCCAGAAAGAAAGAAAGAAGAAGAGACACTCAAGACAGTGAACAGGAGGAAGTAAAGACGCGACCAAGAAAGTCTGGAAGAAAAAGACAGCGCCTAAAGAGGATCAATCAGAAAACAACTTTCAAACGTCTGACACACCTG
Organism: Coix lacryma-jobi var. lacryma-jobi; assembly: GCA_009763385.1. Taxonomy (NCBI): domain Eukaryota; kingdom Viridiplantae; phylum Streptophyta; class Magnoliopsida; order Poales; family Poaceae; genus Coix; species Coix lacryma-jobi. Next base: position 314 of record VDCT01000909.1, read on the forward strand.
GGAGGTTGAACCAAGGGAATGTCCGGTTCATCGGAGCTTAATATCCGAAACCTTCGCCAAAAGGTAAAATTGGTAGTTATACTCATATTTACTTTTCTGCATATTTTTCATATTTAATTCTTAGTCATTTACTGCATCAATCATATTTAATATTACATCACATAAGCATTTAATTTCTATATTGCATTAGAAAAGAAAATAAAATAATCATGTTGCATTATCATATTGCATAAAAACTCCTAAAGCCCCATGTGAATATTCAACTGTTTACTGTGGAGGCACAAATATATATATATATATATATTTCTTACTTGTTGCATCGCATAATAAAAATAGAAAAATCCAAGAAATATATTAAACTCTTGTTGAATCATGCTTGCTTAAACATCTATAAGGCTCGAAAAGACATAAATGGTTTTACCACTAACACTTAATCAATTCCCACGAGCTTTGTTGTCTATTAGTTTAGCAGGAATCAATGAGAAGGCCAGATATGAGAGTTGGGGGTGGGTGATGGTGCTCACTGAGAGGAGTCTGCGCGTCGGGGAATGTCGCCGGAGATCAGGACGGGCTCGGGGAAGATCATTTGGCAGGGGCAAGAGCACGGTTGTATTGCATGTCCCAGCTTTTGCCCGCAGAAGATCATTTGGCAGGGGCAAGAGCACGAAGGCTCCCACGCCCGGGTTCACATTACAAAGAACGAGATAAGATCAGAAGTTGCGCATATCATTAGTCATTTTATTAGATCTTATTTGTAGGTTTACAGCACTAGCAGATCTACCCATATGCACATATCCCACGGTAACAAGGTTCAGGTTGAACATCTAGGTATATCCTATGGTTATCATTTTGACACATGCACATGATTTGTAGATTAAAGTGCGTAGGTAACAAGGATGATCCCATGTACACTTGCCTTGATCCGCGTATTCCTGGTTCTTCTGCTGGTCGTAGTAGATGTGATCTTGGTCGCCCACGTATTGCTCACCGTCTGAACTCGAATACAACGCAACATACAAGCATCCACGTACACACATGCATTGCAAACAAGTCTAACATTAGAACAGTACACCAGCAAATTTAAATAAATAATAAAAGGTTGTAAAACAGATCTATACGTCGCTACGATCATATAGACGTTTGGATCACTGAAATCGGATTTAAAACGCGGAAGATACGGCCTAAACAAGATTCTAAGAGGCCTAACCGAGACTGACTTAAATGTGAAATTAAACTTTTGCAAATCTGAACAACAGAGGTACTACTACGCAGACTGCGAAATTATGAATCCAACGCAATTTGAATGGATCAAAACGGAGTTAAAATGAGCAAGTTATGGACAAAATGGTGTAGTGGCAGTTCTGTAATTAGATCAAACAATTTTCGAAATAAAAATAAATCGGGAAATTCTGATTAACCGCGCCTGCAGGGACCGCGGGTTAATTCGAGAAAAGCCGAGGGGCCACTTAGCAAAAATGTCAGCGAAGGGGTATCGGCCGATTTTGGCCGTCCGATCGGGTTTGGACGATCCAGATCAGATCTGGAGGGAGTTCGGGCGGCGCCGCCGGCTTGCTCAGCGATGGCGCGGCGGCTCCAAGGCCGCGGCAGAGGAAACCTCGCCGGAGTTGGCCTATTTGGCGCTCCAGGCCACGGTTCAATGCGGGAGAGGGTCCGGAAGGTAGAGGAGAAGAAGGGGATCTCACCAAGCCCGAAGTGGAGCACTGGCGGTGACTGGAGACGGAACACAGACGAGTTCGGTGGCCGGAGGTGTTCTGCAAGTTCGGCGACCAATTGGTTAGCAGATGGAGCATGATAATAGGAATTGAGAGGTTCCCGAGAATCCATACGACACGGCGAAGCTCAGGAAACAGTCCAATTCGACGGTCAGACGCCGAATCATGGAGAGGAGCTCGGCGGCGGCGGCTAGGGTTTCGATGGCGGCTCGGAGCTCGGCTAGTGGAACAGATGAGTAACAAGGGGCGGCTGCGAGTGCGGCGCTATTTATAGAGCCCGTGCACGCCCGGGATAAGCTTCAACGCCGGGGAAAACGGACGCAGTGCGGAGGAATCGGGGGCGCGGCGGGGGCGGCTACTTCCAATTTCATCGAGAGGTTGGGGACGGCTCTGACGAGTGGACCCCACCTGTCAGCGAGTGCGACCGCGGGACCGGCTGTCAGCGAAAGATAAAGCGGGCCGAAGCAGCGGCAGCTAGGCGGGCAGCTTGCGCGCGCTTGGGCGGGCCGGCTGCTTGCTTGGGCCGCGCGAAGAGGAGAAAGCAAGCGGGCCGAAAGCGAGGAGAAGATTGGGCAGGCCGACAGAGAGGAAAAGAAAAAGGCCCTCGGGCCAGAATGGAAGGAAAGGGAGAGAAGAAAGTGTTTGCTCATTTTCTTTTATTTCAAAATAGAGTTCAAAACCATTTCAAAACTGAATTTGAATACTAGTTTTCAAAATTGAAACTTCACTCAAACAAAAGAGTGCAGCAGCATGAATGCAACATCTTGTCGCTAGACTAGGATAAATTTTATTTCTCCAATATTTATTTATTTTCCTATGTTATAATGCCACAACAAAATTAAACAGATCATATTAATCTACTTTGAATAAAAGGAAAATTTAGGGTGTCACAAACCTACCCTCTTATCATGAATCTCGTCCTCGAGATTCGGCTGGTGCTTACTCGAACAACTCCGGGTATGCTTTTCTGAGGTCATCTTCTCTTTCCCAAGTAGCCTCTTCTGCGGTATACTGTAACATCCCAAAATTTGCATCAGTTTTAAAATAGGCAATATGATTTAATTATGCATTTTATGTGTTGCATAAAACCTAGTTAATAAATTATTTGCAAAAGCTAAAATAAATCCTAGGCCAAAGACCATGATGAAGCATTCATGCCGGTGCATATCTTATTTTATGTGATGATTGGTTTTTGCTCAAAACTTGTTTGAATTCAAAGGGATTTCAAATTCATTCTTGAAAATCAGTTTTGGAAATTGGAAAAACCATTTTTCCTTCTCTCCCTCTCCCTTTCTCTCCTTTGGCCCAAGCCAGCCGGCCGGCCTGCTCCCTCCGGCCCAGCCAGCCGCAGGCGCCCTCACTCCTCTTTCCCCCCCCCCCCTCCCCCGACGGCCCGTTTCTTTCCCCTTTCTCTTCTTCGCCCGCGTGGGCCGACCGCTCCGGCCCAGCTCGTCGCTGCGCGCAGCGCGCCGCAGCTCCGTCCCGCAGCCGCTGACGTCGCGTCCCCGCTTGTCAGCGCCATCTCCCACCTCGAGTCCGACTCGAACTCGAGTCGTGACCGACCCGGTGTGCGTGGCCGCCTGCCTATCGGCTGTGCGAGTCGTCTCATAAGACTCCCAAGCAACCGCCGCCTCTCCCCACGCATCTAGCTCTTGCTCTCGTGCCCTAGACCGCTCCCGCGACAAGCTCCGCGGCCGCCGAAGATCCGCCGCCGTCAACCCGACGCTTCGACGAGTTCCAGCACTTGCAAGAGGTTCCTAGAGTTTCTCCTTGATCTCTCGAAGCTAACCGAGTGTTTTCCCCTCTTTTTCCTCTTCGTTTTGGTGCCTTAATCGCTCGCCGTCGCTTTTCAGAGTCGCCGTCCGCCTCGTCGAGCGATACGCCGCCACCAGATCGTCTCCGACCTCGTCTGTGCCTCTGGTGAGTTCGCCTTGATCCTCTCTTTCGTTTGAACCCGCTCCCAAGGTCTCTACCGCTCTATAGAGCAATCCCGAGCTCCCCCGCCCAACTCCGGCGATGCCGCCGCCGTGTTCCTCCTCTGCTCTGGCGTCAGCGCCGCCGGCTCCTCCCGAGATCTAATCTCCATCGTCCATCTGAAATCCAATGCACCACAGCGCGCCATACCCCTTCGCCCGATGTTTTGCAGAAAAACCCTTACACCTTTTTGGATCTAAACCCGCGGTCCATGCGACACTGTGCTCTGTGTCTGCAAAAACTTCCTTATAAGCCCCTGCGTTTCTTCCAAATTGAGGCGCAGTCCAGTCAATTCTGAAATTTCGTTTTAAATCGATTTTAAATTCAAATTCGAGTTTGGTTTATTTACAGTTTTGCCACCAGTTTCAAATGCTTATAACTTCTACGTTTTTAGTCCGATTTAGCCCGTTCAAGTTGCGTTAGATTCGTTTTGAAAAGATCTATCTATCTGTATGAAAATATATACTATTTTCAGTAATTAAAATTTGAGTTAGGTTTAATCTACTAATTAAGGTTTTGTAACTGGTTTAGCTCATAACTTTCGCGTTATAATTCCGTTTTTCGTGATCTTCGCGTTTATGTGATCGTGGTAGACCGTAGTTTCTGTTTTCAAACTTTTTATATTATTTTCTTGCTGTTGGTGTAATGTTCTAATTATAGCTTGTTTGCTTTGCATGACTGTTGCCCCGATGATTGTGTGTTGATGTGGTAATCGAGTATAGACGGTGAGACATACGCTGGTGATCAGGAACCCTTCTACGACAACCAAGAGCAACCAGAGTTCTCTGAATCAGGCAAGTATAGCATGGGATCCTCCTTGATGTCCTAATAACCATAAATCACTATAAACATCATATGCATGTGTCTACCTTGATGCCTATTTAGATATATCCTAGATGTTGATCTTGTGCCTTGTTAAACTTGGTATGCTTTGGGTAGAACTATGCTAGTGCTCAAATTAAACTCTGATCATGTGAACCTGAATTTAATGATATATGCAACTTGGTAAAATTGGCTTTTATAGCAACATGGTTTAGGAGCTTCTATAAGGGATCACCCGGGACAACAGTGCAACCATGGGAGTTATATGGCTCTTACCTTAGCTCAGTATAAGGACCTTTTCTAGCTTGTTAGTGGACACCTGTATAGGCGCGTTGGATCTTGCCGAGACAGGTATAGTGCGGCTTCTGTCCACGTGAGTATAGGCTGCGTGTTATTGTGCCACCTGGAAGGAGGGCTCTACATCCCCTTGCCTTAAGAGCTAGCGGCCCTAACTTGTTAGACGAACCTTTGAAAGGCTTTGCGTGTATCCTGCCCGCTCACCTCGGAAGTGTTATGGGAGTAATTAACCCGGGCATCTGGATATCACGACTCATCGGGTAAAGTGTACAACCTCTGCAGAGTGTAAAACTGATATATCAGCCGTTCTCACGGTTACGAGCGACCTGGAATTCTTATGGTATAGTTGTTGCTTTAATTAATATTTTAAATTAATATTACTATCTCTTTCAATGGTTTCATGTTCACAGTGATCACATGTTTAATTGGGATGGTTATTATTGATGCTACTTAATGCTAAAATTGTGTCAACTAAAAGCTACTGCAGTTTAACCAGTGTCAGCCTTATTTGAGCCTCAAGAACCCCATGTTACACTTGTTAAGTACGAGATGTACTTATGCTTGTTTGTTTTCTTTCTACTTGGATAAAAATCCCGGATGGGTAACAGATTGCTATGGTAACGACGACTTCCCTGAAGAGTTCTAGTCTTGCTGTCAACCAGTCATCTTCCCTGTGATGGAGCTACCGCGAGAGATACTTTATTTATCCGCTGCTATGTAAAGTCTTTGAATAATATTCATTATGTAATAAACATATGTGATGGTACTTCCTAAATTTGTAGCTTATGTGTGTGATTGATCTCTGGGCACACATGAGTTATTGCATTCAATTTTATTCTTAAAATTGGGTGTGACAAATTGGTATCGGAGCTATGTTGACTGTAGGACGCAAGCCTAGTTAGTTATGGTCGTTTTAGTGGTCCTTGCTTCTCAAATCTTGCTATTTATCTTAGCCTTGTTAATTTATCAAAACTATATGCTTCTCTTTACTTGCTCTATTATACAAATATATTGATTCTATTGTATCTGTCTCTTGGTCTACTCCATAGATGGCTCGTCGTACCACCCGCAGGACCGACGGTGGACGCAGGAGGGCAGGCAACCCCGTTCCGCAAGCACCGCAAGCACCCCAGGAGCCAGAACAGCAGGAGGTAGCACCGCAAGAGCCAGTACTGCAAGAACAAGCACCTCAAGAAGTGGAACCACAAGCGCCGACACCACCAGTACAAGCTCCAGCTCAACCAGCACCAGCTCCACAAGCTCCAGTACCTCCCGCGCCAGTGCCCCTAGAAGTGCTGGAGGTTGAAGACGATGAAGAGCTCCCGGTGGGATGGGACGTGGACTCCGGGTATTTCGTCGGAGCGCCCACAGCTGCCCAGAGTCCCACACATCACAGGCTGATGGGACTTTTTGATGCCTACTACCCCGACAAGAACATCATCGTACAGTACACCCACTGGAGGTACAGTCATCCCATGGAAAGGACCTACTGGAAGGCAAGAGTGACTGTCGCCGTCCGAGAACCAGAGAGTGGCCTATACCTGCATGAGATGGTAATTGGCCACAGGGCTCGTCGGTCCACTCTAGCGTCAGCTTTGGAAGCCGTGGAGCCTACAAAGCATTCCGGGGTCGTCGCATGAAGACATGAGGGATGATGCATACCGCTACCTGCCCTATTGGAACAGTGAGAATAAGGAGGCTATGGTAGAAGACCCCAATGCAACTCCAACCGTGAAGGCCACACGAGATTTTCTCCTTGATAGGGAAAGGTCTAACGCGGACTTGGAAAAGAAAGTGATATCCCTGGGAAAGGATCTCAAAAGATGTTATAGCACCACAGATGGGCTCTTGGAACTTCTCAACCAACCCCCTATGTACAAGAGGCTCCGCGAACCGCTCTACAAATAGGCATAGGTCACCCTTCTATGTAATGAGACGATTTTAGTAAGCGTTTTGTCGAGTCTAGTTAAACTTTGTGCTAGTGTGCTTCTTTATGTGTAAGTTGGATTATTATTATGCTTGTGTGTGATTTGAATCTTTGTAATGAGTGTTGAGATATTGTGGGCTTGTCTACAAATCTCATAGTTAGACATAACGTTTATGAATAATAAGAGGGTTAGTTATATCTTGTCCTATGCTGTTTTCTGGAGCAACCTGTGATCTTCTGGTTATATCTCAAGTTCTGATCGTGCAACATGGCTGAAAATTTTATGGTGGAAAATGGACTCCTATATCTAACCAATGCCTCTGGAATCACTTCAATAGCTGTTATGGTTTGTGAGATATGGCTGTTTCAAGTTAGAGTTTCTGTGCAGATTTGAACTCTGGACAGATCTGTTTGTTCTCTGTTTTTGACTAATTTAACGACAGAATCTGGGAAAGCCACTTAAATAAAAGTTGTAGATAATTTCGTTATCTTTCCAACCGTGTATCACACGCCCTGTTTGGATTTCTGGAACTCCGAATATGACTGTTTTTCTGTACTGCTGTTACTGGATCTCGCCCAGAAATTTTCAGATCTCGTGTTTCCTCTCATATAAGTGATCTTTTCTTAAAAAGTTCGCTAACCTTGATCCCTGCTTGGAAACGCAGATGGCCGCCAGAGGAGGTGGAGTTGGAGGTGGACGTGGACGTGGCCGTGGTCGTGGAGCACCTGTTAACCCACCACCACCACCCCCAGTTAACATTCAGCAGTTGATGGGCATCCAAGCCCAATTTATGCAAACCATGATGCCACATATGCAAAATCAGCCAGTTGGAGGAGCACCACCGATGCAAGTGAGGGACAAGAGGGGTGAGTTTTTGAAGGGTCACCCGCCAGTGTTCTCTCATGCCGCTGATCCCCTGGAGGCCGATGACTGGCTTCGTGCTATTGAACGCCAGCTTACCATCGCGCAATGCAATGACCAGGAGAAGGTGCTCTATGCTTCTGGTCAGTTGCAAGGAGCTGCTCTGGATTGGTGGGAATCCTTTCAGTTCAGTCAAGCCAATGACGCCCCACCTATCACCTTTGAGGAATTCAAGACCAACTTCAAAGCGTACCATATCCCTGCTGGTCTGATAGAGTTGAAGCAGGAAGAGTTCAGATCTCTGCGCCAAGGAGCCATGACCGTTGCTGAGTACCGTGACAAGTTTGCTCAATTGTCACGCTATGCTCCCGCTGATATTGCTCAGGATGCCGACAAGCAGCGTCGCTTCCTCAAGGGTCTGAATGATGGACTGGCACTACAGTTAATGTCTAATGAGTATGCCAGTTACCAGACTCTAGTCAACCGTGCTATAGTGGTTGACAACAAGCGCAAGGAGATGGAGGCTAGAAAAAGGAAGCTCCAAGGTCAGTCCTCTGGTAGTAACAATCGCCCTCGTTCCAACTTCGCACCAGGCAATCAGCAGAGGTACCAGGGACCTACTACTCAGTGGAACCGCAACCAGGGACAACAACGTCCTTCATACCCGCAGCAGCAGCAGGGTAATAATCAACGCCCCCAACAACAGCCTAACAATCAAGCTCAACACCAAGGAACCTCTGTCAGCACCCCCATGAAGAATAGTGCACCTAACACTCCCAACAAGTGTTTTGTCTGTGGTGATGCTGGTCACCTCTCCTACAACTGCCCTAAGAAGCAGAACCAGCAGACTCCGCAGAACCAGAACAACAATCAAAGGGGACGACCGAATCCATCACCTAACTCAGGCAAGGTGAACCATGTGTCCGCAGAGACCGTGCAGGAGGCGCCAGAAATTATGCTTGGTACGTTCAATATCAGCTCCATCCCCGCTACAGTTCTTTTCGATTCTGGTGCATCACATACATTTGTTAGAATGCATAACCTACCTGTTAGTCTCATGAAAACCCCCATAATGGTTACCTCACCGGGTGGAGGATTGCAAGCTACACTGCAGTGTATGCCTATAGATGTGTCCCTAGGGGGGGTAGACTTCTCAGTATCCCCAATTGTGCTGAGAACAGCTGGCATTGATTTGATACTGGGTATGGACTGGATGAAGAGGTGTAAGACAGATATACAGTGTCAAGATAAAGTTGTGACAGTTACTACAGCTAAGGGAGACAGAATCAGTGTGAAGGTAGTGCTACAACCAACACCGACTGCAACCGTGAACCAGATGAATGAAGAGGTTTTCCCGGAAGATCTAGTGGTGGATGAGTTCCCGGAAGTGTTCCCCGATGACCTGCCAGGTATGCCACCCGATCGCGACATTGAATTTATTATTGAACTTTTACCTGGAACTGCACCCATAGCTAAAAGACCATATAGGATGGGAGTACCCGAATTAGATGAACTTAAGAAGCAAATTAAAGAGTTACAAGAAAAAGGGTTTATTCGTCCTAGTTCATCACCTTGGGGAGCTCCTGTTATCTTTGTTGACAAGAAGGATGGTGGTCAACGGATGTGTGTTGACTATAGATCGCTTAATGAAGTTACCATCAAGAACAAGTACCCGTTGCCGAGGATTGATGATCTGTTCGACCAGCTTAAAGGTGCATGTGTGTTCTCTAAGATTGATCTGCGCTCTGGTTACCATCAGTTGAAGATTCGAGCATCTTATATTCCAAAGATAGCTTTCACTACCAGGTATGGGTTGTATGAGTATACAGTCATGTCCTTTGGATTGACCAATGCACCTGCCTACTTTATGTATTTGATGAACAAGGTGTTCATGGAATATCTCGACAAATTCGTTGTTGTGTTTATTGATGATATTCTAGTATACTCTAAGAACAGGGAAGATCATGCTGAACATCTGAGGTTAGTACTACAAAAACTCAGAGAGCACAAGTTGTATGCCAAGCGCAGCAAGTGTGAGTTTTGGCTGAAGGAAGTTTCTTTCCTTGGACATGTTATCTCTAATGGAGGCATTTCAGTAGATCCAGGCAAGGTTGAAGATGTGTTGAATTGGAAACCACCAACAGATGTGTCCGAGATTCGTAGTTTCCTTGGATTGGCTGGTTACTACAGAAGATTCATTGAAGGATTCTCCAAGCTTGCTAAGCCAATGACAGCTCTGCTAGAGAAGAATGCTAAATTTGTCTGGTCCGATAAATGTCAGGCTAACTTTGAGGAGTTGAAGAAACGTCTGACTACAGCTCCAGTGTTAATTCTACCAGATCTAAGTAAGGACTTCTCTATTTATTGTGATGCATCTCGTCAAGGTTTGGGTTGTGTTCTTATGCAAGAAGGCAGAGTTGTAGCATATGCATCGAGGCAGTTAAGAAAGCATGAGCTGAATTACCCCACACATGATCTAGAATTGGCAGCTGTTGTCCATGCATTAAAAATTTGGAGACACTACTTAGTGGGTCACAAGACAGACATTTATACTGATCACAAGAGCTTGAAGTACATCTTCACTCAGTCTGATTTGAATTTGAGACAGCGCAGATGGTTGGAATTGATTAAGGATTATGATTTGGAAATACACTACCATCCCGGTAAGGCTAATGTAGTAGCAGATGCCTTAAGTAGAAAGAGCCATGCCAATGGAATCCGAATTGCTCCTATGTCAGAGGAACTGTGTGCTGAGTTTGCGCATCTGAATCTGGGGATTGTGATCAATAGAATAGAATTGGTACTTGAACCGGTTTTGATGCAAGAGATACGTAAGGGTCAAATGGCAGATGAGAAGTTGAAGCAGTTAGCCGATAACATTGTTCTTGGCAAAGCACCAGGTTTTCGATTAGATGATGATGGTACGTTATGGCATGGGAAGAGGTTATGTGTGCCTGAAATCAAGGAGATACGTGAGACTATACTGCGAGAAGTGCATGAGTCAGCTTACTCCATTCACCCTGGAAGCACCAAGATGTACCTTGATCTGAAGAAAAAGTATTGGTGGGATGGACTGAAGCGAGATGTAGCCGAGTACGTCGCTCTGTGTGATACATGTCAGAGGGTGAAGGCAGAACATCAGAGACCCGCTGGTTTGTTACAACCAATGAAGATACCTGAATGGAAGTGGGAAGAAGTCGGTATGGACTTTATAGTTGGTTTGTCTCGTACGCAGAGAGGGTACGACTCCATATGGGTAATAGTTGATCGATTGACCAAAGTTGCTCACTTTATACCCGTCAAGACTACTTACGATGGGGCAAAGTTAGCAGAATTATACATGGAAAGAGTAGTCTGTCTTCATGGAGTTCCAAGAAAGATCGTGTCCGATAGAGGATCGCAGTTTACGTCACATTTCTGGAAGGGTATACATGAAGCTTTGGGTACAAGATTGAACTTCAGTACTGCTTATCATCCGCAGACTGATGGGCAGACAGAAAGAATAAATCAGATTCTAGAAGACATGTTGAGAGCTTGTGCATTGCAATATGGCACCAGTTGGGACAAGAATTTGTGTTATGCAGAGTTCTCATACAACAATAGCTATCAGGAGAGTCTTAAGATGGCACCGTTTGAAGCTTTATATGGGAGACCGTGTAGAACACCGTTGTTCTGGGATCAGACAGGTGAAAGTCAGGTGTTTGGACCTGATGTGCTGAGGAATGTCGAGGAACATGTCAGGATAATCAGAGATAACCTGAGAGCCGCTCAGTCTCGGCAGAAGAGTTATGCAAACAACCGTCGTCGAGAGCTATCTTTTGCAGTAGGTGATTATGTCTACCTAAAGGTGTCACCAATGAGAGGTGTGAAAAGGTTCAATAAGAAAGGAAAGCTAGCACCAAGGTATATTGGGCCATTCAAGATCCTTGAAAGACGTGGTGAAGTGGCGTATCAGTTAGAGTTGCCTGAAAGCGTGTCAGGAGTGCATGATGTGTTTCATGTTTCTCAGTTGAAGAAGTGTCTACGAGTGCCTGAAGAGCAGATACCGTTGGAAGAGCTCACAGTTAAGGAAGATTTGACTTATGATGAGTATCCGACGAAGATTTTGGAAACAGCTGAAAGAGTTACCAGGAGCAGAGTAATAAAGATGTGCAAGGTTCAGTGGAATCGGTACTCGAAAGCAGAGGCAACTTGGGAACGAGAAGAGGATCTGAGAAAATCATACCCACAGTTGTTTGAGTAAGCATCGCTGGAATCTCGAGGACGAGATTCTTTAAGGGGGGTAGAATTGTAACATCCCAAAATTTGCATCAGTTTTAAAATATGCAATATGATTTAATTATGCATTTTATGTGTTGCATAAAACCTAGTTAATAAATTATTTGCAAAAGCTAAAATAAATCCTAGGCCAAAGACCATGATGAAGCATTCATGCTGGTGCATATCTTATTTTATGTGATGATTGGTTTTTGCTCAAAACTTGTTTGAATTCAAAGGGATTTCAAATTCATTCTTGAAAATCAGTTTTGGAAATTGGAAAAACCATTTTTCCTTCTCTCCCTCTCCCTTTCTCTCCTTTGGCCCAAGCCAGCCGGCCGGCCTGCTCCCTCCGGCCCAGCCAGCCGCAGGCGCCCTCACTCCTCTTTCCCCCCCCCCCTCCCCCGACGGCCCGTTTCTTTCCCCTTTCTCTTCTTCGCCCGCGTGGGCCGACCGCTCCGGCCCAGCTCGTCGCTGCGCGCAGCGCGCCGCAGCTCCGTCCCGCAGCCGCTGACGTCGCGTCCCCGCTTGTCAGCGCCATCTCCCACCTCGAGTCCGACTCGAACTCGAGTCGTGACCGACCCGGTGTGCGTGGCCGCCTGCCTATCGGCTGTGCGAGTCGTCTCATAAGACTCCCAAGCAACCGCCGCCTCTCCCCACGCATCTAGCTCTTGCTCTCGTGCCCTAGACCGCTCCCGCGACAAGCTCCGCGGCCGCCGAAGATCCGCCGCCGTCAACCCGACGCTTCGACGAGTTCCAGCACTTGCAAGAGGTTCCTAGAGTTTCTCCTTGATCTCTCGAAGCTAACCGAGTGTTTTCCCCTCTTTTTCCTCTTCGTTTTGGTGCCTTAATCGCTCGCCGTCGCTTTTCAGAGTCGCCGTCCGCCTCGTCGAGCGATACGCCGCCACCAGATCGTCTCCGACCTCGTCTGTGCCTCTGGTGAGTTCGCCTTGATCCTCTCTTTCGTTTGAACCCGCTCCCAAGGTCTCTACCGCTCTATAGAGCAATCCCGAGCTCCCCCGCCCAACTCCGGCGATGCCGCCGCCGTGTTCCTCCTCTGCTCTGGCGTCAGCGCCGCCGGCTCCTCCCGAGATCTAATCTCCATCGTCCATCTGAAATCCAATGCACCACAGCGCGCCATACCCCTTCGCCCGATGTTTTGCAGAAAAACCCTTACACCTTTTTGGATCTAAACCCGCGGTCCATGCGACACTGTGCTCTGTGTCTGCAAAAACTTCCTTATAAGCCCCTGCGTTTCTTCCAAATTGAGGCGCAGTCCAGTCAATTCTGAAATTTCGTTTTAAATCGATTTTAAATTCAAATTCGAGTTTGGTTTATTTACAGTTTTGCCACCAGTTTCAAATGCTTATAACTTCTACGTTTTTAGTCCGATTTAGCCCGTTCAAGTTGCGTTAGATTCGTTTTGAAAAGATCTATCTATCTGTATGAAAATATATACTATTTTCAGTAATTAAAATTTGAGTTAGGTTTAATCTACTAATTAAGGTTTTGTAACTGGTTTAGCTCATAACTTTCGCGTTATAATTCCGTTTTTCGTGATCTTCGCGTTTATGTGATCGTGGTAGACCGTAGTTTCTGTTTTCAAACTTTTTATATTATTTTCTTGCTGTTGGTGTAATGTTCTAATTATAGCTTGTTTGCTTTGCATGACTGTTGCCCCGATGATTGTGTGTTGATGTGGTAATCGAGTATAGACGGTGAGACATACGCTGGTGATCAGGAACCCTTCTACGACAACCAAGAGCAACCAGAGTTCTCTGAATCAGGCAAGTATAGCATGGGATCCTCCTTGATGTCCTAATAACCATAAATCACTATAAACATCATATGCATGTGTCTACCTTGATGCCTATTTAGATATATCCTAGATGTTGATCTTGTGCCTTGTTAAACTTGGTATGCTTTGGGTAGAACTATGCTAGTGCTCAAATTAAACTCTGATCATGTGAACCTGAATTTAATGATATATGCAACTTGGTAAAATTGGCTTTTATAGCAACATGGTTTAGGAGCTTCTATAAGGGATCACCCGGGACAACAGTGCAACCATGGGAGTTATATGGCTCTGACCTTAGCTCAGTATAAGGACCTTTTCTAGCTTGTTAGTGGACACCTGTATAGGCGCGTTGGATCTTGCCGAGACGGGTATAGTGCGGCTTCTGTCCACGTGAGTATAGGCTGCGTGTTATTGTGCCACCTGGAAGGAGGGCTCTACATCCCCTTGCCTTAAGAGCTAGCGGCCCTAACTTGTTAGACGAACCTTTGAAAGGCTTTGCGTGTATCCTGCCCGCTCACCTCGGAAGTGTTATGGGAGTAATTAACCCGGGCATCTGGATATCACGACTCATCGGGTAAAGTGTACAACCTCTGCAGAGTGTAAAACTGATATATCAGCCGTGCTCACGGTTACGAGCGACCTGGAATTCTTATGGTATAGTTGTTGCTTTAATTAATGTTTTAAATTAATATTACTATCTCTTTCAATGGTTTCATGTTCACAGTGATCACATGTTTAATTGGGATGGTTATTATTGATGCTACTTAATGCTAAAATTGTGCCAACTAAAAGCTACTGCAGTTTAACCAGTGTCAGCCTTATTTGAGCCTCATGAACCCCATGTTACACTTGTTAAGTACGAGATGTACTTATGCTTGTTTGTTTTCTTTCTACATGGATAAAAATCCCGGATGGGTAACAGATTGCTATGGTAACGACGACTTCCCTGAAGAGTTCTAGTCTTGCTGTCAACCAGTCATCTTCCCTGTGATGGAGCTACCGCGAGAGATACTTTATTTATCCGCTGCTATGTAAAGTCTTTGAATAATATTCGTTATGTAATAAACATATGTGATGGTACTTCCTAAATTTGTAGCTTATGTGTGTGATTGATCTCTGGGCACACATGAGTTATTGCATTCAATTTTATTCTTAAAATTGGGTGTGACATATACCGATTCCACTGCACTTTACACGTCTTAATAGCTCGGCTCCTAGTAATCCTTTCAGTCGTCTCCAAAATTTTCACTGGGTACTCCTCATATGTTAGATCTTCCTTCACAGTCAGTTCCTCCAGTGGTATCTGTTCCTCTGGAACCCGTAAACACTTTTTCAACTGGGAGACATGGAACACATCGTGTACCCCAGACAAACTCGCTAGTAACTCCAACTGGTATGCCACTTCCCCACGCCTTTGAAAAATCTTGAACGGTCCCACATATCTGGGTGCTAGCTTGCCCTTCATGTTAAACCTCTTTACACTGTGCATAGGAGATACTTTCAGGTACACATAATCTCTTATCTTAAAGGTTAAGTCCCTTCTATGAGTGTCAGCATAGCTCTTCTGTCGGGACTGGGCTATCCTCAAATCATCCCTGATTTTCCTCACATGTTCTTCGGCATCCCTGAGCACATCCGGTCCAAACACTTGACTCTCCCCCGTTTGATTCTAGAATAGTGGGGTTCTACATTTCCGTCCATACAAGGCTTCAAATGGTGCCATCTTAAGACTCTTTTGATAGCTATTGTTGTAGGAGAACTCTGCATATGACAAACTTTTATCCATATGTAGCTCTTTTAATAGCTATTGTTGTAGGAGAACTCTGCATATGACAAACTTTTATCCATATGTAGCTGGTCCCATACTGCAGAGCACAAGCTCTCAACATGTCCTCTAGAATCTGATTAGTACGTTCGGTCTGTCCATCTGTCTGAGGGTGATAAGCTGTACTAAAAGTCAACTGTGTTCCTAATGATTCATGGATCTTTCCCCAGAAATGTGATGTGAACTGAGTGCCTCTGTCAGACACAATCTTCTTAGGAGCTCCATGCAAACACACTATTCTTTCCATATGTAGCTCTGCCAATCTTGCCCCTGTATAAGTGGTTTTGACTGGTAGGAAATGAGCAACCTTAGTTAGTCGATCCACGATCACCCAAATTAAGTCATACCCTCGTTGGGTGCGAGGTAAACCAACTATGAAATCCATACCCACTTCTTCTCATTTCCATCCCGGTACTTTCATAGGTTGCAGTAATCCGGCAGGTCGCTGATGTTCAGCCTTGACTCTTTGACAGGTATCACATATTGCCACATATTCTGCTACATCTCTTTTCAGACCATACCACCAATACTTTTCTTTCAGGTCCAAATACATCTTAGTGCTACCCGGGTGAATAGAGTAAGCTGACTCATGCGCCTCTCTTAAGATAGCCTCCTTAATGGACTTCACATCTGGTACACAGATTCTTTTGCCAAACCACAAGGTACCATCATCATCCAACCTGAAACCAGGTGCCTTCCCAATTACTATATTCTCAGATATTTCCTTTAACTTCTTATCCTGCAGCTGAGCCTGACCAAGTGTTGGCATTACTTCCATCTCCTCTGCATTAGTGACAAAACCCAGGTTCAGATATGCCATCTACTCACATAATTTCTCATACCACTCTGTGACTAGAAGCTCATTGACATGACTCTTCCTACTCAGGGCATCCGCTACAACATTCGCCTTCCCTGGATGATAATGCACCTCCAGGTCGTAGTCCTTAATTAACTCCAGCCATCGGCACTGCCTTAGGTTCAGATCTGGCTGAGTAAAAATGTATTTCAAACTTTTGTGATCTGTATAGATATCACTAGGATGTCCTATAAGATAGTGTCTCCAAATCTTTAGTGCATGAACCACTGCGGCTAACTCCAGATCATGAGTAGGATAATTCAACTCATGCTTCCTCAACTGCCTCGATGCATAAGCAACAACTCTACCTTCCTGCATCAGAACACATCCCAGGCCCATACGAGAAGCATCGCAGTAGATGGAGAACTTCTTACTCAGATCAGGTAAGACCAGAACTGGAGTTGTAGTCAACCTCTTCTTCAACTCCTCAAAGCTGGCTTGGCACTTATCAGTCCATAGGAATTTGGCATTCTTCTCTAATAGTGCGGTCATAGGTTTCACTATTTTAGAAAACCCCTCAATGAACCGTCGATAGTATCCTGCCATCCCCAGGAAACTACGAACCTCACTGACATCCACAGGCGGATCCCAATCCAACACGTCCTTGACCTTGCTTGGGTCCACACTCCACATCTATTCCTCCATTAGAGATAACATGACCCAGAAAAGAGACCTCTCTGAACCAAAACTCACACTTACTCTGTTTTGCATACAACTTATGCTCACGAAGCTTCTGCAAGACCAACCTGAGGTGTTCTGCATGTTCCTCCTCATTCTTGGAGTACACTAAGATATCATCAATGAACACTACCACGAACAGGTCTAGGTACTCCATGAAAACCTTATTCATCATGTACATAAAGTGTGCAGGGGCATTAGTCAATCCAAAAGACATAACAGTATACTCATATAGCCCGTATCTAGTAACAAAGGTTGTCTTAGGGATATCTGTAGCTCGAATCTTGATCTAGTGATACCCCTATCGAAGATCGATCTTAGAGAATACACAAGCACCTTTTAACTGGTCAAACAGGTCATCAATTCTAGGCAGGGGATATTTGTTCTTAATTGTGACTCTATTTAGGGTCCGATAATCAACACACATTCGTTGGCCCCCATCCTTCTTATCAACAAAAATAACCGGTGACCTCCAAGGTGAGGAACTAGGACGAATGAAACTCTTTTAATTGTTTCTTTAGTTCTTCTAGTTCATCTACCCCCATTCTATATGGCCTTTGGGCTATAGGTGAAGTTCCAGGCAATAACTCAATAATAAACTCAACATCTCGGTCAGGTGGCATACCTGGCAGATCATCGGGAAACACATCCTGGAATTCTTCCAACAGTCGATCTTGTGGTTGGTTATCTTTCTCTAACTGGTTCACCACAGCTGTTGGCTACTCCTTCATTAGCACCTCAACACTGATCCTGTCTCCGCTAGGAGTTGTCAACACCACTACCCTCTCCTGACACTGGATCACTGCCCGGTGTTGTTTCATCCAATCCATACCCAGTATTATATCTATTCCCGCTGTTCTTAACACGATGGGTCTCACTTGGAACTCTACCCCCATTAGACTCACACTAGTTGAAAGACACTGATATGCAGCTCTCATATAACCCCCAGGTGAATTTACTGCTATAGGAGTGTTCATGGCACACAATGGCACACTATGTATTCTAACAAAATCTTGCGAGATGAAAGAATGTGAAGCACCCGAATCGAAAAGAACTATAGCAGGGATGGAATTGATACTGAACGTACCTGTTAACACCAGATTTTCGCACGCACAAGGAGATGACAGATGGGCCAGTGTGCGAGAGATGGGCGTATGAGGCATTCGGCAAGTGTCCATGCGGTCGACTAGTTTCTAAGGATTCGGCAACTGCTTATGTGGTCGGCTATTCTGAGAAAAAGGGAGTTTCCGTTGAAACGACGGAAGCAAGAGCCGATCGGGCAACAAAATTGCGACAATTAAGGCGATGAAGATTCCAAAGGGAGTTGAAGGCCAAAAATGTAGTATTTTCCTTTAACGTTTCATAGTCGTGTCCTCTTAGGACTCTTATCTGCCCAGGGTATAAATATAAATCCTTGGCTATTGTAAAAAGCGTTCACAACCATATCAATACAAATCGGCCCCGTGCCATCTTCGAGTCCTTTATCGTGTTGTCGAGTTCTTCGAGAGGAATCATCGATCTGTCGACCTCCGTAAGTCCCGGCAACCTTGTTATCATGTCTAGTATCATGCGGTGGATTTAGATGTGATGCAAGTAGTCTTGTTTGTTTACAAAGATCGTGTGGCAGATCTATGTCAACAATCAAGAAGTCTTTGCTTATGTTATGCTTATGAGTGAATACCATGCGGTAGGCGTTTGCTTCATACGTTTAGCAAAAGCAAGATAGTTATCGGCTCTATTAGATTTGGCAAGATTTAATAGATCATTAAGTTATCATGTGTTGTATGATTTATTTAATTAGTTTTACAATACTCTTTTGCCCAATCTAGATTGACTTTGTTTGGCCTTGCTTTACAAGTTGTTTACTTGTTTTTTCCAATAATTGAATAACCATGATGGTCGAATTAATTTCTAATCTAGATTGTTACGTGTCGCGGGTTCATACATGTCAATTACGCTTATACTTTGATAAAACTAGGTATCGTGCGGCAGATGCATGTTTTAGATTGATTTAATCATTTTTGGTTTGCATGTTCCTTCTTCATGGACCCCAACTCGGCTGATTTGCCGAACTTGGTTACACGTTATTTTATAATCTATCTCTTGTTCGAGCATGTCTTTTTACATATGTGCATCCGACAACCAATTGTTCACATATGTTCATGTTTGGAGTTAGCCGAATGATCTTTAAAACTGGTTGACAGATAGCTTCTATAGCTATATGTCGTTGTGAGTGGCTTCAGAGCCGTAAATATGGAACTGTCTGGTCTCATCCGGCATGTTCCAGTTTTATTCTCACAGTTTTATCCCTTGTTGGCTTTCAGGTCAAACCGACTAGCACGTCTCCGGATTTTAAATCGTCCGGGCACCCGATTGAAGCTACGCTTTTCAGCTTGTTGTGTGTGAGGCACGGTGCGACACATTTTGTGCCAACACACTTTTTAGCACGCCCGATGGGACGAAAGAAGTGACAAAGACAAAGTGCAATATAATTTGATCAGCTTGATGGCCGATATCACGATGAGTCAGAATTCAGAAGCAGCAGATCAGTGTCAAAGAAAATCGAGAAGAAAATAATATCATCTATTCTGTGAAGATAGATTGAAGATTAGATCACGCAAGAAAACATCAAGATTTGTCTTAAGTTGGGAGTTATTATAAAATATCAGTTGCAACGTATGTGCTAAGTGCCATCAATTTGCTATTCTCCGGCCACGTGTTGCTCATAAAGTTCACAAGTCTCAAGAAGATGAGTCAGGACGTGCTACTGGACTATATGCATGCCTAATTGTGGTAACTACGTGCAAGCATACAGCACGTACGTATTATGGTCACCAGAAGAACTGAAGATAACAAGAGGCTGATATTATATTCAGCCATCATTGAGACTATATAAATAAATTCGTCAATAGTGATGAACATGTATGTCATGTTTTTTGTCTCCAGAGATTTGGATCTATTACCACCACGCCGATCATAACCTGAGTCAAGGCCTTACCGGACAAAGAATACTATGCCCAGATGGTGATCGGCTATTCACTTTCATTGGCTCCAAGATCAAATCGACTCTTGCACAGAAGAAGTCGGCTATTTCATGCTAGCTTATTATTCATATACGTACATGGATTAATGGAGAGTTTGCATATCCGGAAGCATCATAAATGCAATCGAATTCGGTACTCATGGAAATATGCCATTATGCAGTGATAGGAGGAATCGACTCTTGAAGATAAGAATCGGCTGTTCAGAATACCAGACATGATAAAACCGATGAGATATTGGTTTTGGTAAAGCTGCAGCAGGACATCGGCTCTTTTGGTTTAAAATTAAGACACAAAAAGTAGCCAATGATGATTCTAATCCAGAAATATCCAGCTCCTACATGTTTGCCACACTTGCATGTTTAATCAAGGAAACAGAAGGAAGCTTCGATAACAACGAACATGGAAACTGTACAAGCGTCAAACTATGATTGCAAGTCCGAATGCATCACAATCCTGGTTACCTGATGGCTGCGTAATGAAAGAAGAGAGATTGAGTATCAAGCGACCAGGTGAACCGCAAACGTACGCGGAACTGATGATCCGAACATGTTGCACTAGTTCTATCAGTTTCCATGTGGCGTAGTTTCAGAATATCAGATGTTGAAGGCAGTATGCGTACATATACCCAACAATATATAAGTATAAGCTGATTCGAAAAAGACTGATCGGCTAATAATCATATGGGAAGGAAAGCAAAATGATGTGCATGCAAGCCATGGTTCGGGTATCTAAGCATATGCATTTTCTCTGAGGGAAACCTATCGAGGAGGGTTTCTATTGATCCCAATATAGTCGAATGATAGACAATTTCGGTAACCATAATCGCAGCAGTCACCGGATTATGCAATGGCCGGCTCAAAAGAGGTTTGATATCTCATAATAGACGTCTCAGTCGGCCTCAAAATTGATCCATCGGTTCAGGAGATTATTTACGATGTTGATACAAATTATTTTAGAAATAAATGATTTGATCAGCACAAGAGCCGATTGTCCCGTCGGCACACCTCCAGCATAGAAAACTTTCTGCTGTCTACAGAGGAAACAAACAAAGCTGACCGGATTAATTATTTTGGAGTGCTATCAACATCGAGACTAATGATAATTTTGAAGCGTGATTTCTCATAATCACGTTGATCCTGCGCTGCAACTTTTTGGAGTTGAGATAATATTGTCAAACCCACAGCAATACAGTTCACCATTATTTGGGAATAAATTTGGCAACGTCACGAGATGAAAAATGAAGTACTATTGTTGTGGTAAAGGACGTTCTTTACCTTCACATTCACCATCATCACCAATCTGTCATCATGCATCCAAGCTACCATTAATCATCCATCAGTGTATAATATCATCTCACACTTCATGATCGGCTACGCGGAGCCTCACAAGACTGTTGCAACCTGCAGCCTCTGCAATATCGACAAAGAGGCAACAGTCGATCCGTTTTTAGTGTTCACAAGAAGTGGAGAATCTATTGTTGGTGAATAAAGAAGCTAGATATGATCGATGGAGTAAGCTGGCAGACTCGAACAAAAATATCAGGTCGATCAAAGTTGTTTAGACCCTGACGATGTTACACAGCCGGTATTACTCAAATCGAACTCCAGATCCAGCATTGTAAGAACTCAGTTAAGGAAAAATCAATTCTTAACTAGTGGATATAAGAATCAGCTGTCAAGATCAGGCCAACACACCAAAAGCCAATCAGCCAAACAGACACGAGGATGATTAACCAAGAAGCATCACACATATATGGGATGATACAATCGGCTAATTTTTGGAGGCGTTGGCTGAAAGGGTAGGCCGATAGCAATAGTTCTGATCGCTGCACCAGAAGATTGCATACATTCAAGATTGATGCCCAATTTATGTTTACGTCAGTTAAATATCTGGAGGGCATATTTAAACACCAATGTTAGCATGTGAAAGCAGCACTACAGAAGCATATAGGAATTCTAGATGCAGCAGCCGATAAGCACAATGATGAAAATATCATTATACACATATTCCAAGAAGAACACTTATCGGCTTGGAGCGGAAGAGTGTACACACAGATATGAAGAACTAATGAGAAGAAAAAAAAATATAAGGTGAACATGCTTAAATTCCTACATCAACTACACTCGGGGAGGGCCTGAACCTCATCATGCACACATCCACGCACCGCCGAGCTCGTATTCGTCCTCTATGGCACACTCAGCTTCATCAAAAATGACGTTCTTCGAAGCTACCGTGAGTTACCTGATAGCATGCTCACCTAAAGCATTCCAGTTCCTCAATAAGAAGAAAGTCAAAGGCATACTAAGCAAAAGCCGATAAGACAGAACTTTCGGCTCCTATTAATTTAACTATACCTTTCCCTGAGTAACGCAAAGCTCAATCTGGTGATAAGGTTACGAAAGGCTACATCAGAGGCACAAAGGACGTTAGCAACCGGACGACCGATAGAAGACCATCGGCTAAAACGTTTTCAGCACACTTCATATTGAAAGAGATACCTTTGCTGATGGCCTTGAATAAGATGGTGCCAACAAGACACATGCAACGGTGACAAGTTCACTTATAGTCAGAACAACTACAAGATCTGAAGCAGCCAGTCATTTGCAGAAGAAGGTTTGACGTTTATGATTGGCTTCAAATATTTTCAACCCGTATTCGGCGAAGACGTCTCGGATGAGAGAAAGGAGGACACCAGTGAATCATCGATTACGCCGTTGTGACTACGTGTCAGGGGGCCTGAGCTTAACACGCACAGCATCGAGCGATCCATCATGAAGAAGGACAATGCGAATGGCTGCTTCATCTTCAACGGTGGTTTGTGTAATTTTACCCTCGCTTCTCTAATAGTTTCAGAGCTTAAAATTAAAATCATTAAAAAGCGAAACCTCTCATGTTGCATCTCCGCACTAAAAAAACTTGAAAAAAAATCCACTATATGAATATGTGATATAAATATTTTGGGTTATCCGTTGTTGAAATGATAAATAGATGCTCTGTTTTATGTTTCACCTGTGTCTGGTTTATAGTTTGATTTCTTTAAGATTTGGGTCTAGTGGTTATTATATTTATCTTGAAGTCTTTGAAATTTGTGGGTTGCATAGAATTTAAACTTTGTCTGAAAGTAGTTATGGGATATAAATAGAGGTAGAATTTGCTATGACATTATTCTGAGAGATACATGAAATTCGGAGATTTAATGAAATAATAAAAATTACTTAATGTCATATTGAGCACTGTCAAATCATTGTGACTACTAGTTGAGATTTTAGTCATATTCTCAAGATCAAGATTCACAGACACGTTATAAACTAATAAGTGTTTTGCATGTGCATTCTCTCTTTGATTAAAAATATGAGGCTATTCTATAAATCTCAGAAATAAAAATGACGGACACATGTCCGCCAGAACTGAGAAAGAAAAAAGGTCAAGTGATCGCCCAAATAAAATATGAAAAATAAAAGGTCAAGTGACCGTCAAATAAAATAAAAGATGGTCGAAGGCCCAGTAGACTCATATTTTTTAAAAAAAAAGTAGGGAGAATGACATATGCAAAAGAAAAAGTAATAAAAATATTCACTTGCACTTCTTGATCTAGGTTTATGGCTTCTATATCCTTATGGTCGAGTCTTTGACTTTGCAATATTATGTGATACGATTTTATGTAAAGATAATGATAAAAACTCCGGATGAAAAGTGATCAAGGGGTAAAAGATAAGCATTTCTGTAGCTATTGAAGGACCAAGAAAGCACTAGCAAGGCGACCAGAGGGGGGGTGAATGGGAGCTCAAAAATTTCTATCAAAACTTTGGCCAAATGTCCCAAAATCAACCCCGAGAAACTGCGACCGAAACCGTGATGCCCACGACCCTTGGAAGAGGGTGGATGATCCCTAGGATCACAGCGAGGCACCACAAGAAGATAGCAAACCAAATGCCAAAAGCTCCGGCTCGAACACAACCCCAAACACCAAGTCTCGAACGTAGATTATCGGCTACGTCGAGAAACTCCTAAATACCTATGCTAACAAGTAGCAAAGATACCTAGAGAGGTTCCTTGGTCAACTCTAGGGCCAAATGTGAAGTTCGGAGACCAAGCGTACAAGCCGGGAGAGCAAACGCACTAAACCGGAAGACACAGCAGGTTCCCGGACTGTCCGACCCTGGGGTCTCGGACTGTCCGCCCCTACCGCGGACTGTCCGCGCTCTGGTGGCGGACTGTCCGCCGGTCAAGTGAGCAAAAACGCACTGCTGCTGAAAACCCACTGCTCGATCCCGGACTGTCCGCACTTTAGCACGGCGGACTGTCCGCTGGTGACCTGAGCCAAAAACAGCAGAGACTGGCCGTTGCTGGACTGGACCAGCCCCGATGCGCGGACTGTCCGCGCCCTGAGTGGCGGACTGTCCGCGGTCACTCAGGGAGGGCGATTTTGTTCGCCCTTCACCCAAATCAATCCTAAATCAAATCAACTCACAATCCCACGTTCCCAAACTTGGAGAGGATGATCACGGAGTAGCTAGGAGACTATCCCCAAGATATCATCCGCTCAAATCAACTCAAACACCGGGAAATCGAAAGGGGAGGAGTATGAACGAAAAAGCGCTACAAAAATGAAATCAACCCGATCTACTTGTTCGTAAGGAGATAGATAAATTCCTTCGGTGGAAATGATCTCCTTTCAAATACGAACAAGTTGATTCAAGCGGATTTCGCAAAGACGCAGTAGGGAGAGAGATCGAGTGACGGGAAAATCGCGGAGAAACGAAGAACGCAAAGAACACGAACCAAAACGCGAATCAACACATCGATCTGCAACCGTGTGGCTACCACACGCTACAACAGTGAGGTTACGACCTCACTTCCTCAAAGTCTCCCGTACACAGAGGTATGGTTCTCTGCGGATCTCAGCTAGCTACAGCAGGGGATTGGGAGAGCAGGAAACCCTAGAAGCAAAGAGCAAATGACTGAGATGGGAAGGGAGGAGGGAGTCTCCCTCTACTTATCCTAATTTCTAATTCCTACTCTACCCCTCTCTAATTACAAAGCGAACCAGCTAAACCCTAAGGTTATTCTGGACCAACTCGGTGGTAGGTGTATCCGACGGCCACGCCCGCACAACTCGTAGCGTTGCCTCGACGCAACCTCCCGATTGCCGCCACGTGCCGCCCTCGCTCTGCACCCCCGGTTTTGTGGCCCAAACCGGGAAACCAGCCTTTTCCAGCCAACCCCCGGTTTTGAGGCCCAAACCGGGAAACAAGCCCACCAGCATCTGAGTTTTGAGGCCAAACTCAGCAAACCCTCAGCGCCCAGGTTTTGAGGCGCAAACCTGGAAACCGTCCTCAGCCCGAGTTTTGTGGCCAAACTCGGAAACCATCCGCACCCAGGTTTTTGAGGCCCAAACCTGGAAACCGTCCATCCGATGGTTTTTCCCTGGCTCTACCACCAAACCGACGTCGTAGATGGGATGCACCTCCCGTGCACCCCGTCCACCGACACGTGTCCCCAAGTCCACGACTCAGGCAACACATGACCGCAAGTCTTCACTTGTAGCTGCCACAGGCTGTCAGCCACCACAGCTGATCCTCGGGCCTCTGGTCCCT
Source organism: Coix lacryma-jobi var. lacryma-jobi (assembly GCA_009763385.1). Classification (NCBI taxonomy): domain Eukaryota; kingdom Viridiplantae; phylum Streptophyta; class Magnoliopsida; order Poales; family Poaceae; genus Coix; species Coix lacryma-jobi. The sequence goes on from VDCT01000909.1 coordinate 25,984, forward strand.
CAGTCCAAGCCTCACGTCCGCCCTTCGCCACTCTCGGTCCATCGGCACGACACGTCTCTACTTGACCTTCACCTCACCTTCGATCACTGCATCCGTGCTCGACACCTGCACAACACAAGCCAAAGAACATGCGCATCATCCCAGTTGACAATCACTCATCACTCAGAGACCCGGCATACACCCATGTATCCGCAATCTCCCCCTTGATGAGTGCATTGTCAACTACCAACACAAATCATAATAGTAGCAGAAAAAGGAAGGAAGAAGGGGAAGGAGAGAACTCAACCAAGTGACCCAAAAGCATAGCAAAGCCGAAGAAGGTCAAGTGGAAAGAGCGAAAGAACTTGGTCCCCAAAGACATGGGCAATGGCTCGACGCAACCAAGCAAAGCAAAACTAGCCCTCAAGAAGAGGTAGAACAGGCTCAACACCGCTAGCGAAAACCAATTGAAAATATCAAAGCAAAATGCTAGTCCCTCAAGAAAGAGGCACAGAGGCTCAACACAACTAGCAAAGAAAGCTCGATACCAACGCCTTATGGCCAACAGGAAGCAAGAAAAAACTCCCATGATTTGCAATCTCTCCCCCTTAGTTGAAAATGCACTAATCAAGAAACATTTCTCCCCCTGGGAAAATGCACCAACAAAAATTGCCAACACGCAGAATTCTCCCCTTCCAAATTGCAAATGAGGCAAAATGCAAGTTAGGAGCTTCAGGAGTATACTCAAAAGAGTGCAAAGGTGCTCTAGAGAGTTCTGGACCGATGACTCAGAAAAATGCACAGAATGCTAGCAAAGGCTCAAACTGATCACTAAGTCTGAAATGAGAGCAAAAGAGCAGTTTGTAACCGAAAAGGTATTCACCATCAAAATAGCACAGACATGTATAGACAGGAAGTCAAACAAGTGCTAACCATATATACAAGGTGAACTACCCCTAGCATAGTTCAAACATCATGCTGATATCAATTTAGGCATATACTTATGATTTCAGATTTTAATCGGAGTTGCAGCGGTGAAATTACACAAGTTCAGAAAACAGCAAGTGACTGCGAGAGGTTGAATGCTTGTTATTGCCTAACTTTCCAACTGTGCGAAGCCTATGCATAAGCAATCAGAAGCTTAAAGCAACAGTTTCGGTCATACACTACACAGCTCAAGTTTAACTCAAAGTGCAATGAGAAACAGTCTCGAAACTGTGAGGTGCTAACAAGCAAACTCATCTCGATCTTTCCAATTTACTTAACTTGGTTCAGATTTTAAACAGAATATGACATACCAAGCAAGTGAATGACTCAACACTAGAGACATAGCAACCTAGCATATATGAAAAGCACATGTAACTTCAACACATCCTACACATGCTAGTTGCATATCTCAATGGTGAACATTTTCAAGTTTTAAGTTCATTATCAAATTCACCATTTAAAAATAACTCAGCTCATCGTATGCACTAGTGATCAGAAGGAGCATAAACTACAGCATTAACATAAAGCATCGGAGCAAAAACTACACAGAGCATAATTACATTCTTCAGATTATACACATGAAGCTCAGAATGTAAAAGCGTATGCTGAAATGCAAAAGATGCACGAAGAAATCAAAAAGAAGAAAAAACAACTGAAACAAAAAAGTCAGCGTATCATACAAAATCAAAAGTGTTTCCCCCATCTAAAAGGGGAAACACACACCAAGCTCACCTCTCAACCGATTAAAGGTTGATTGGTCCAAAGGCTTGGTAAAAATATCAGCAAGCTGATGATGAGTATCGACATGGCGAAGGTCGATATCACCCTTCTCATAGTGGTCTCGCAGAAAATGAAAGCGCACATCAATGTGTTTGGTCTTCTAGTGAAGCACGGGGTTCTTAGCAACGCTAATCGCACTCGTGCTGTCACAAAGCAAAGGAACACGAGAAAAGCTCAGACCAAAATCACGCAAAGTGGCCATCATCCAGAGTAACTGGGAACAGCAGCTAGCCGCAGCAACATACTCAGCCTCCGTGGTAGACTGGGCGACGCTAGACTGCTTGCGAGAGGACCACGAAACAAGAGAAGAACCAATAAACTAGCAAGTCCCAGAAGTGGACTTGCGATCAATACGGCAACCAGCAAAATCGGCATCGGAATAACCGCAAAGGGAAAGGGTGGAGGAAGCAGAATACCAAATCCCGAATTCTGGAGAGAAGGATAAGTACCTCATAATGCGCTTGACCGCCTGACGGTGAGAGGTGGGCGGCGAAGACTGAAACCGCACGCAAAGACACACCGCGAACTGGATGTCCGGGCGTGTCGCCGTCAGGTACAGCAGCGACCCGATCATACTCCGGTACTCCTTCTGGTCCACTGCTTCTCCCTCCTTGTCCGCATCCAGGGCCGTCGTGGTCGCCATGGGTGTTGGAAGAGGCTTGGCCTCACCCATGTCGAACTTCTTCAGGATATCTCTGGTGTACTTGCCCTGGTGCACAAACGTTCCTTCCCGGGTTTGCTTGATTTGCAACCCGAGGAAAAACGTCAACTCGCCCATCATGCTCATCTCGAGCTCCCTGCTAATAATGTCTGCAAACTTGGCAACCAAAGCGTGAGAAGAACCACCGAAAATGATATCATCCACGAAAATTTGGACCAAGAGAGTATCACTGCCTTGCTTGAGGAGAAAGAGCGTTTTATCTACACATCCCATTTTAAAACCCTTAGCAAGCAAAAAGGTTTTCAACCTATCATACCAGGCTCTAGGGGCTTGTTTCAAACCATACAAAGCTTTGTGAAGTTTAAAGACATGGTTTGGAAACTTGGGATTTTCGAAACCGGGGGTTGTCTAACATACACCTCCTCTTCTATGTAGCCATTTAAGAAGGCACTCTTGACATCCATTTGAAAAAGTTTGAAACCTTTGGATGCAACAACAGCCAAGAGTATCCTAATAGCCTCCAAACGTGCTACAGGAGCAAATGTCTCCTCATAGTCTATCCCCTCCTTCTGACTATATCCCTGGGCTACGAGTCTGGCTTTGTTTCTCACAACATGGTCATCTTCTCCTTGTTTGTTTTTGAAAACCCATTTTGTCCCAATTGGATGACACTCAGAAGGTGGAGACACTAGAACCCAAACCCGATTTCTCTCAAAGTTCTCAAGCTCCTCATGCATGGCATTGACCCAATCAGGATCCGTCAAAGAGTGTCCAACATCTCGGGGTTCAAAATCAACAACAAATGCAGAATGAGCAAAGTGAGAAATTTGCCTTGACCGGGTGACGCGTTCGTCGATGCTGCCGATCATCTGCTGAGGCGGGTGCTGGCGCTGAATGTGTCGTGGCGCCTCCCTGGCCGAAGTGGCCTCCCCCTCAGCAGCAGCTGGTGCCTCCCCGGGTACAAAGGGTACCGCTCGGGGTGGCGGATCCCACGGCCCCCAGGAAGAAGAGGTGTCGGGGCCGTGAGTCGTCGTAGAAGCCGCTCTTTGCGGCACAGCAGGTGGAGGAGGTGCTGGATCATCTATCCCTTCAGCACCTTCTTCTTCATCATCGAAAAGAGGCTCGCCAACCTCATGATCACCTGCACGCTCAAAACGAGAAGAAGGACAAACCATGGTCTCATTGAAGGTGACATCTGATGTCTCCATGACTCGGTTAGTGTCAAGGTTAAGTACACGATAAGCTCGAGTGTGAGTGCCATAACCCAAAAACACACCGTCAGAAGAACGAGACTCAAATTTATCCAAGTTGCCCTTTTTGAGTATAAAACAATGGCAACCAAAAACTCTAAAATAACTCACCTTGGGGAGTTTTCCAAAACGCAACTCGTAAGAGGTCTTTTTCAAGAAAGCTCGAAGAAAAATGCGATTGGAAATAAAGCATGCAGTGCTCATAGCTTCGGCCCAATATCGCCTAGGAGTCCTATGCTCATCGAGCATCGTCCTGGCCATCTCTACAAGGGTCCGATTCTTCCTCTCTACAACACCATTCTGAGGGGGTGTGTAGGGGGAAGAAAACTGATGCTCTAAACCCAAAGAGTTACAAAACTTCTCAAAATTCGAATTCTTGAATTCGGAACCATTATCACTCCTAATAGCTCGCATCAGGTTCAAAGGGAACTCGTTCTGAAGACGCAAAATCAGATTGCGAGCAAAGGAGAAAGTCTCGGTTTTCTCAGCTAAAAAGAAAACTCACGAATATCTCAAAAAATCGTCGACTACAACAAGCACATACCACTTCCCCCCAACCGAGCTCACCCGAGCCGGACCAACAAGGTCCATGTGTAAAAGCTCTCCAGGGCGCTTAGTCATGACCTGAGTCACTGGATGGTGGGGAGCGGCTACCATCTTCCCATGTCTACAAGAATGGCAAACAAGATCCTTCTCCATGGATAACTAGGGCAATCCTCAGATTAAGCCAAGTGAACTAAGCCTTGCAAGCAAGTCGAAGCTCAAGTGACCTAGTCTCCTATGCCACTTCCAAAGATCAGAGGAGGAAGGTCCAGCCAAAAGACAACGAGAAATTCCGAACGACTCCGAGAAATCCGCACGAAAGACTTTTCCAAAGGGCAAAATCACACATACAAGATTGCCCTGAGGATCCAAAATGCGACTGAGATTCGGTTTAAAACGAATCTCATAGTCATCATCAAAGAGTTGCGAAACAGAAAGAAGGTTAAAATGCAAGTTAGAAACAAGAGCAACATCGCACAACACAAAGTGCTCATTAACTCACACCGACCCACGAGACAAAACCTTACCTTTGTTGTTGTCGCCGAAGGTGATATACTCCTTTCCGGCGACCGGACTAAGACTGGAGAACCACTTGGCGTTTCCGGTCATGTGCCTCGAACACCCGGAATCCACCAACCAAACATTCTCCAATCGTTTTACCTACATCAATAAAAAGACATAGGGTGAGCATACGGGCCAATACTAGGGTTAGTGAAGTAAGGGGAATACAAGTGTTGGGCCGGCTGCTCAAAAGAACGGTTAGCAGAAAAACCATTCCTAGCATGCCTACGGAAGGAGCGATCACCACATTGAGGAAAACGTGGTCCGCTAAGGGAGAAGCGTCCATCGCGATACTCAAAACACGGTGGGGAAAAATGCTCAACTGCAAAGCCACCGTCACGGGGTCCATAGCCTACAAATGCAGGCTCCCGCCGGGCACGCTCTTTACGAGGCCTACGCTTAGGAACTTGAGGCTCAACACCTCTAGGCCTAGCGTCTCTCCTCGGAGCTCTCTGCTACCTAGGCCTGGGAACTTGAGGTTCTGGACCCCTGGGCCTAGCAGCACGTCTCGGTGCTCTCCTCTGAACATTCGGCGCATGTACATCATGGAAAGGATGGTACATGTCCGGGTTGTTCATCTCCCTAGCACGACGCGCCTCTCTCTTGCCCCTAAAGCAGAACTCGCTCAAGTATCCATCTCTCCCACAGTGCTCACAGTGGTACCTCACCGCTCTCAAAGGGGGTTGTTGCTACTCACGGTTGTGGATCACCTTGCCCTTCTGTGACAACAGCTCCTCGCGAATAGGTGGCATCGTATCAAGCTTGTTTTTCAGGTGGTTGGGTTTGGGATGCCACACTTGGTTCTTGGGTGGAGCTCTCGGGGGGTCCTCAAACACCCCATCCTTGGTGTTAGGCTTGAGAGGCTCTTTGGGTGGAAGCTTGGTTAGTTTGGGAGTAGTGGTGGAGTTGGGCTTCTCACTCGGATTCAGACCACTCGACTCTCCAATCTTCCCAAAAGCAGAAAGATCAACACCCTGAGCAAAGCCTACACCGGGACCTCCAGCAGCTCGCTTGAATTGGGAAATCATCATCCTGAGCTGTGGCTCACCACAAGACACCCATGACAAGATGGTCCGAAGGTATGTGTTTTCCTCCTCGGTTTGCATCTTGTCATGCTTCACATTGGCAATCTCCATCTCCAAACCCTCGCACAAAGCGCACCTAGTCACACAAGTGCTACCCGAGCTGGCCTCCTCAAGAGACACAATCTTGGCATTCTTCTCTGCCAACTCGGATTGCAAGACAGGACAAGTCTTGCACGCACCCAACAGCTTGGGTCTAGCCCGGAGCTCATCCACCTCTCCTACCAACGCAACATACTTACTTCTCGAAGTGAGAAGATCAGTCATGTGCGTGGTGCACGCCTCGCACTCCTCCTCATCAGTAACAACTACGGTGGACTTGACAGAATCAAGTTCCTTCATCGTATCCTCCCACTTCTGCCTAAACTCCTTGCGCTCTCTAGCGGCACGCCTAAGCAGCTTATCTTGGCTAAGAAGCGCGGCATTAAGTTTCTCGACCTCAGCGGAAATTTCATCGTGGGTCAGAGATACCTGGGAGGTGTCGTCGTCGTCGTCGTCATTCCGAGGGGAGTTCACTAGCTCACCGTCGAGGGCCATGGTGCAGAAGTCGTCGTCGGCGGCGAAGAAGCAGAGGCCGTTCAGCTTGTCCTCGATCCTCTTCTTCTTCTCGGACTCGTCGTCGCTTGAGCAAGCGGAGTCGTCATCCGAGCCGTTGACGTCACTGAGCGTGGCGAAGAACGCACGCTGCTCAGCCTGGGCCTTCTCCAAGTACTTCTTCTTGATGTACTCCTTGTCGAAGCTGCCCTTCCGCTTGTGCCTCGCGGGGACGTACTTCTCCTTGCGCTTGCCGAAGTCGTACTTGTGCCCATGATCGCCCTTCCTAGATGAATGCTTCTTCTTGGGACAGTTGGCGATGAAGTGATCGGGGTCGCCGCACTCATAGCATCCTGAGCGTCCTCCTCCGCGGCGACGGTTCATGCGGTTGTTGTGGAACCGCGAGAACCGGTTGACGAGCAAGGCTAGCTCATCATCCCCCAAAGACTCAAGCTAATCCTCTGTGACAGAAAAGAGAGACGAAAGAGCAAAACCTCCAGAGGGGTTAGCAGAAGAGCCAGAAACCAAAGCCATAGTCGGGCCAGAAGGATTCTCATAAGAAGCCCTTGCCATGGCATCGATCTCACTGGACTTGAGCTTACTAAAGAGCTCGTCACACGTGAGGGTCTCATAGTTAGGTGATTCGATGATCGCCTGAACTTTGGAATCCCACACCGACCGATCAAGGGTATGCAAAAGCTTCAAAGCCCTCTCATGATCGTCGAAAGGCAACAGCTCCTTGTTAGCCCTCATCCTGTTGACAATCACCTGAAAGCGAGCGAATAAACTTTCTATGCTCTCGCCAGGCATATGTCGAAAGTTCTCATACTCTCGCTTGAACGACTCGTAAAGACGGGTTTTGACTTGAGAGGTTCCCTCATGGAAACTCATGAGGGTGGCCCAAATCTCCCGAGCCATGAGAGACACGATCAAACTCACTCATGCTCAGGCATGAGAAAAGAGCATTACGTGCTCGGCTATTGGCATCGTGCTCATCGATCTGATGCTGAGTCACACGAGCAGCCAAGACAACGTGATCGGCAGAGTTGCAAATATCCCAGATAGAAGCACCCAAACTCTGCAGATAGGTCGACATGCGTATCTTCCAATACGCATAGTTCGTCCCATCGAAAAACGGCGGTTTGCCCACGCCGCGATCCATGTCGCCTTCTGTGGATCTGGAACCGGCTAAGGTGGAAGATCCTTAACCCGCTCTGATACCAATTGAAGGACCGAGAAAGCACTAGCAAGGCGACCAGAGGGGGGTGAATGGGAGCTCAAAAATTTCTCTCGAAACTTTGGCCAAATGTCCCAAAATCAACCCCGAGAAACTGCGACCGAAACCGTGATGCCCACGACCCTTGGAAGAGGGTGGATGATCCCTAGGATCACAGCGAGGCACCACAAGAAGATAGCAAACCAAATGCCAAAAGCTCCGGCTCGAACACAACCCCAAACACCAAGTCTCGAACGTAGATTGTCGGCTATGTCGAGAAACTCCTAAATACCTATGCTAACAAGTAGCAAAGATACCTAGAGAGGTTCCTTGGTCAACTCTAGGGCAAAATGTGAAGTCCGGAGACCAAGCGTACAAGCCGGGAGAGCAAACGCACTAAACCGGAAGACACAGCAGGTTCCCGGACTGTCCGACCCTGGGGTCTCGGACTGTCCGCCCCTACCGCGGACTGTCCGCGCTCTGGTGGCGGACTGTCCGCCGGTCAAGTGAGCAAAAACGCACTGCTGCTGAAAACCCACTGCTCGATCCCGGACTGTCCGCACTTTAGCACGGCGGACTGTCCGCCGGTGACCTGAGCCAAAAACAGCAGAGACTGGCCGCGGCTGGACTGGACCAGCCCCGATGCGCGGACTGTCCGCGCCCTGAGTGGCGGACTGTCCGCGGTCACTCAGGGAGGGCGATTTTGTTCGCCCTTCACCCAAATCAATCCCAAATCAAATCAACTCACAATCCCACGTTCCCAAACTTGGAGAGGATGATCACGGAGTAGCTAGGAGACTATCCCCAAGATATCATCCGCTCAAATCAACTCAAACACCGGGAAATCGAAAGGGGAGGAGTATGAACGAAAAAGCGCTACAAAAATGAAATCAACCCGATCTACTTGTTCGTAAGGACATAGATAAATTCCTTCGGTGGAAATGATATCCTTTCAAATACGAACAAGTTGATTCAAGCGGATTTTGCAAAGACACAGTAGGGAGAGAGATCGAGTGACGGGAAAATCGCGGAGAAACGAAGAACGCAAAGAACACGAACCAAAACGCGAATCAACACATCGATCTGCAACCGTGTGGCTACCACACGCTACAACAGTGAGGTTACGGCCTCACTTCCTCAAAGTCTCCAGTACACAGAGGTATGGTTCTCTGCGGATCTCAGCTAGCTACAGCAGGGGATTGGGAGAGCAGGAAACCCTAGAAGCAAAGAGCAAATGACTGAGATGGGAAGGGAGGAGGGTGTCTCCCTCTACTTATCCTAATTTCTAATTCCTACTCTACCCCTCTCTAATTACAGAGCGAACCAGCTAAACCCTAAGGTTATTCTGGACCAACTCGGTGGTAGGTGTATCCGACGGCCACGCCCGCACAACTCGTAGTGTTGCCTCGACGCAACCTCCCGATTGCTGCCACGTGCCGCCCTCGCTCTGCACCCCCGGTTTTGTGGCCCAAACCGGGAAACCAGCCTTTTCCAGCCAACCCCCGGTTTTGAGGCCCAAACCGGGAAACCAGCCCACCAGCATCTGAGTTTTGAGGCCAAACTCAGCAAACCCTCAGCGCCAAGGTTTTGAGGCGCAAACCTGGAAACCGTCCTCAGCCCGAGTTTTGTGGCCAAACTCGGAAACCATCCGCACCCAGGTTTTTGAGGCCCAAACCTGGAAACCGTCCATCCGATGGTTTTTCCCTGGCTCTACCACCAAACCGACGTCGTAGATGGGATGCACCTCCCGTGCACCCCGTCCACCGACACGTGTCCCCAAGTCCACGACTCAGGCAACACATGACCGCAAGTCTTCACTTGTAGCTGCCACAGGCTGTCAGCCACCACAGCTGATCCTCGGGCCTCTGGTCCCTCAGTCCAAGCCTCACGTCCGCCCTTCGCCACTCTCGGTCCATCGGCACGACACGTCTCTACTTGACCTTCACCTCACCTTCGATCACTGCATCCGTGCTCGACACCTGCACAACATAAGCCAAAGAACATGCGCATCATCCCAGTTGACAATCACTCATCACTCAGAGACCCGGCATACACCCATGTATCCGCAGCTATTCTGTTTTGCAATCGCTTGAGGACTCAGTGAGAACTAAAGCCCTATAATTAAAGAGACGGATGGATGAGTGAGGTACCATTTTATTCAAGTTTAAAAGAAATCTTGGTTATAAAATATGATACTTTTGAGATGTAGTCGGCATTGCAGCATTTTCTGATCAATAAAATGGAAGAACTATAATATTTATACACATATGCATTTGTAACTAGTTTCCACATGTATTGGAGAATTATTGTTTTACAGGCAAAATTGTGGAAACATGGTGAGAAAATGTTATTGCTATCAGTGGATTTCTTGGCTTTTTGATGAAGACCAACAGAGATCAAATAGTTCGAAGCATGACAATTCATGCTCCAAACTAGGGGGCCTATGTTAACACCAGATTTTCGCACGCACAAGGAGATGACAGATGGGCCAGTGTGCGAGAGATGGGTGTATGAGGCATTCGGCAAGTGTCCATGCGGTCGGCTAGTTTCCAAGGATTCGGCAACTACTTATGTGGTCGGCTATTCTGAGAAAAAGGGAGTTTCCGTTGAAACGACGGAAGCAAGAGCCGATCGGGCAACAAAACTTTGACAATTAAGGCGATGAAGATTCCGAAGGGAGTTGAAGGCCAAAAATGTAGTATTTTCCTTTAACGTTTCATAGTCGTGTCCTCTTAGGACTCTTATCTGCCCAGGGTATAAATATAAACCCTTGGCTATTAAAAAGCGTTCACAACCATATCAATACAAATCGGCCCCGTGCCATCTTCGAGTCCTTTGTCGTGTCGTCGAGTTCTTCGAGAGGAATCATCGATCCGTCGACCTCTGTAAGTCCCAACAACCTTGTTATCATGTCTAGTATCATGCGGTGGATTTAGATGTGATGCAAGTAGTCTTGTTTGTTTACAAAGATCGTGCGGCGGATCTATGTCGACAATCAAGAAGTCTTTGCTTATGCTATGCTTATGAGTGAATACAGTGCGGCAGCCGTTTGCTTGATACGTTTAGCAAAAGCAAGATAGTTATCGGCTCTATTAGATTTGGCAAGATTTAATAGATCATTAAGTTATCATGTGTTGTATGATTTATTTAATTAGTTTTACAACACTCTTTTGCCCAATCTAGATTGACTTTGTTCGGCCTTGCTTTACAAGTTGTTTACTTGTTTTTTCCAATAATTGAATAACCATGATGGCCGAATTAATTTCTAATCTAGATTGTTACGTGTCGCGGGTTCATACATGTCAATTACGCTTAGGCTTTGATAAAACTAGGTATCGTGCGGTAGATGCAGGTTTTAGATTGGTTTGATCATTTTTGGTTTGCATGTTCCTTCTTCATGGACCCCAACTCGGCTGATTTGCCGAACTTGGTTACACGTTATTTTATAATCTATCTCTTGTTCGAGCATGTCTTTTTACATATGTGCATCCGGCAACCAATTGTTCACATATGTTCATGTTTGGAGTTAGCCGAATGATCTTTAAAACTGGTTGACAGATAGCTTCTATAGCTATATGTCATTGTGAGTGGCTTCAGAGCCGTAAATATGGAACTGTTTGGTCTCATCCGTCATGTTCCAGTTTTATTCTCACAGTTTTATCCCTTGTTGGCTTTCAGGTCAAACTGACTGGCACGTCTCTGAATTTTAATTCATCCGGGCACCCGATTGAAGCTACGCTTTTCAGCTTGTTGTGTGTGAGGCACGGTGCGACGCATTTTGTGCCAACAGTACCCATCATTACTTATGGCGCCTCCTGTGCAATTTCAGCAGCCACGTGATTCACCCGCCCAACATTTGGTGTTGGCTTTGGGTAGTTCCCCTTCTGGTTGTTGTTCTGCCCTTGTGGTGCAGGTTGATTCTGCTTCCAGGGACAATTGTTAGCATAGTGCCCCTGCTCTCCACAACGAAAACACACATTGGGGTTATTTGGCGCTCCCCCTCTTGCTGGGTTGTTGGCAGGAACTCCCTGACGAGGCGCCTGTTGACCTCCCTGCGTCTACTTCTGCTGACGTTGTTGTTGGAACTGATTCCGCTGCTGGTTCTGTCCTCCTTCCCATTGATTCGGGGGTCCTTGAATATGTAGCTGGTTTTGGGGTGGAGGATTCATGCGGCGGCGAGTGTTGTTGTTGGATGACTACCCCAAGAACTTCCTTTTCTTGGCCTACATCTCCTTGGGCTTATTGTCTATGACAATTGCACGATTGACCAGCGTCTGGTAATCAGCATATACATTGGCCATAAGCTGCAGCTACATACCATCCTGCAACCCCTTAAGGAAACGGCGTTGCTTATCCTTGTCTTCTGCCACATCATTGGGAGCATAACGTGATAGCTATGAGAACTTGTCATGGTACTCCGCCACAGACATTGACCCTTGCTTCAGGGCCCTGAACGCCTCCTGCTTCAGTTCCACCATGTTGGGACGTCCATACTCAAAAGACTCCCACCAATCCTGGGCAGCCCCTTGAAGTTGCCCTGAAGCATATAGAACCTTCTCGAGGTCGGTGCACTAAGCTATGTTGAGCTGCTTCTCAACTGCACGCAGCCAGTCGTCTGCATCCAGTGGATCCACTGCGTGGCTGAACACTGGAGGGTGCCCTTTCATGAACTCTCCCCTCTTGTCCCTCACGTGCAACGGCGGTGGTCCTCCAGCTGGCTGGTTATGCAGGTGTTGCATCATAGTTTGCATGAATTGGGCCTGGATGCCCATCAGCTGTTGGATGTCCACTGGTGGTGGTGGTGGTGGTGGATTCACAGGTGCTCCACGACCACGGCCACGTCCACGTCCACGTCCACCTCCAATACCACCTCCTCTGGCAGCCATCTGTGTTCCAAAAATATGCAAGTTCATTTAGTGATCAGAGAGTAGCATTGGGGTAAGCATATGGAATAGAAGTGAAATGGTTTCAGCAGCAACAGTCAGGTAAATCAGTCATATCTCGAGTTCCAGATATCGAATTAAGGCGTTCTTTAAACTGTTGTAAAGATACTGAAATTATCTACAACTTTTGTTCAGGTCATTTTCCCAGATTCTGTCACTAACATACCCAAAAACAGAGCACAAGCGAAACTGTTTTGTCTTCCAGACTGCACGGAAACCTCAACTTGTGACGGCCATATCTCACAAACGAAAATTGCTTTTTAGGTTATTCCAGTGGGGTTTGTTAGATATGGAAGTCTAGTTGTTACCATAAAAATTTCACTGTATTTGGTCATACGGATCTGGAGATATGTTGAAAAGAACGCAGACTGCTCCAAACAAAACAGCAGAGACAGCATATACAAAAACACAGAAACTTTACTAACTGATATGAAAACTCATCTAAGAGATATGCGGAAAAGCCCACAATCTCACGATCATAAAAAGATCCAAATCAAACATGTTCAAAATGATAAGCAAATGATCAACAAGTTCCAAAACTCACTCATAAGACACGACTAACAATCTAGTAACGATTATTACAAAGCATGACAACTATTCTATGGCGTTGTGTCGGTGTAGGTGTAGGCCTCCTCATTCTCCTTGTAGAGTGGGTGCATCCCCAGCTGTGCCCTGAGGTGGTCGATCTCATCTTGATGTCGTCGTGCAGCAGCTTGATGTCGGTGGTACAAAAAAGGGTACCCCCAATCAACGCAAACACCCGAACGCTCTATCTCCGTCTCGCCCGAGCCCTCCCAGCCAGGCCTCGGGCAAACGCTCTATCTCCGTCTCGCCCGAGCCCTCCCAGCCAGGCCTCGGGCGAACGCTCTATCTCCGTCTCGCCCGAGCCCTCCCAGCCAGGCCTCGGGCGAACGGTCTTTCTCCGCCTCGCCCGAGCCCTCCGAGCAAGGCCTCGGGCGAGCACGATCGCTCTTCGTCTCGCCCGAGCCCTCCCAGCCAGGCCTCGGGCGAACGGTCTTTCTCCGCCTCGCCCGAGCCCTCCGAGCAAGGCCTCGGGCGAGCACGATCGCTCTCCGTCTCGACCGAGCCCTCCAGGCCTCGGGCGAGCGCGCCCCTACACCTCGAGCCTTAACGCACGGACCTCGAGCTGTACAGACAGCCGTACCAGCCCATACCACGCATTTAATGCCTTCACCTACTCCGGTTATGTCCACTAGTGCACAGCATGTACCACAGTAACTCGGTGTAAAGGTCAAGTCTCGTTTTCACCACAAGCATGGGCAAAAGGGCACCAGTACAGCACTGTTCGGCCAAGCCATGCACTGTAACCCCTCGAGGCCGGCTATGCGCCCCTCGAGCCATGCACTGTAACCCCTCGAGGCCGGCTACGCGCCCCTCGAGCCCTGCACTGTAACACCTCGAGGCCGGCTCCGCGCCCCTCGAGCCCCCGCGGCACCACCTCGAGGCCGGCTCCGCGCCCTTCGAGCCCTAACTACTTTCATGCTATTGGAGGACAGGTACCCCAAGACCCGGAGGGACCCCGCCACGTCCTGTACATTCCGGGATGGGTGCTGTACGGCTCCCACCTTGCCGCGCCACCACGTCCGCGCCCGGGATGGAAGCCACGACCCAAGGACGCCTCAACAGCAACGATCACATCGGCTCCAGTGGCCCCGACAAGACAGAGTTCCTACCCTTCTCCGTATGGGGCACCGTACGCCCCGACACCTGTAATACCCTTATGTAACCCTGGCCTCCCCTTGCTCTATAAAAGGGGACACCAGGGCCCTCATTCAGCGGACACAACACACGAGTCCACACACAGGCACGAGTCCGGACTCCGGTGCACGCTCACTGAGCTTGTATTCTCCCCTGTACAAGCACTTAGGTGCAAGTAATACAAGAACATCCCCCCTCCGCTGGACGTAGGGCCTTCTTTGCCCGAACCAGGATAAATCCTTGTGTCCTCTTGCATCACCATCCAGGAAGAGAAGCACGCGATCATATTACTCGTTGGTGTGATACCCCCGGGTACGAAACACCGACAGTTGGCGCGCCAGGTAGGGGACTTCGCGTGTCCGAGCCAATTTCTCGTTGATTCCTGGATGGCTTCATCCCCTCTTCCGTTCTCGGCTGGTGCCGTTGTCTGGTTCGGGAGCCTCGAGTTCCTGGCCACAGGCAACGGCAACGAGCTGACTCTGCTCTCCACGGAGGGCCCGAGCGGAGTGCGTGTCACGCCACCCCGCGCGGGGGGCGTGACGCGTCGCCCGCACCACCACACGTCGCCACATCGCGAGCGGCGCCGTCGTCACCGTCGTCGCCGGGCGCAGGCGGTGCTCGCGGCAAACACCTACGCCCCCATAGCCGGTGCAGGGTCCCCGAGGGGAAACCAGCCCGGCGCACAGCCGGAGACCTCCAGGGTGCACCCGCGCCCGCCTAGCGACTTCGCATTCATCATGCGTACGGACCAGGAACCAGGCCAGAGGCCTCCGAGCCGTGCGCCGACGACGCCACTCAGCCTCCTCCCGCACGGGTCGCGCCGCGCTCGACGCCAGCGGCTCCCGGTCGGCCTCGACAACTCTGCGGCTGTATACGCCCACCGCCTCGACGAGCACCATCGGGACCGGACGATGGTGGACCGGGAGCAGCGTTCGGGCGCGTTGTTGCAGGCCATGGCCAACCTGGAGATCGTCCACCCCGCGTGCGTCGACCGCGACTTCTCGCGAGCCTTTGAGCCACCTCGGCGAGCCACCGTCGGAGAATGGTACCGCGAGCTCCGGTCCCAGCATCGGCCAAGGCGGCGTGCCGTCAACAGCTCCGACACCGACGAATACGACTACCACGACCCCGACCTCTGGGATCCCACCAGGGAGTGCTTCCAACTCGAGGGAGTCGTATACGATACCGAGGACGAAGGCGACGACGACAGGCCGGCGCTCGACCTAGAGGGACCTAGCGACGTGGTCGCGGCAGGCGGATCACGCGTTCAGGGAAGGGACGAACCTCCAGCACCGGCTGTACCGCCTCAGCACGACGACGGCCGGGCGGCGCAACTCGCACAAGTGCAAGAGGCAATCACTAAAGCCGAGGAAGAACGGCGACACCTGCTGCAGCTCCGGCAAACCCTGATGCAGGAACCACCCCAGCCCCGAGGAGCCGGAGCTCGAGGCCGGGCTCGAGAGGTCCACCGGCGGATCCTCGAGGACGGGGCACCAGCACGCCCTGAGGTATGTTTCCCACGAGCCGGGCAGAACGTGGTGGCGGCGGCTATGATGCTCCGTGACCTGCCCGCCGTCTCCAACCCCGACGCCAGGCGCATGCTCGGAGAAATGAAAAACCTCCTCGAGACAGCCGCGGTACAGCAGGCCGAGAGCTCGGCGTCACGCCGACGCGGAGCAGCCTCGGGGAGACCGGCGGACACGCCCCACGACGCTCGCGAGGCATCCGTCCACCAGCCGGACGCCTTTCGAGCTAGGCCAGTCCGCGAACGGATCGTCGACAACCGGCCACCTCGAGACCACGACGACGCCCGCAACGACATCAACCGACGGCGCAAGAACAAGGGGGCCCAAGAGCGTGGCTATAGCGCCCATCGAGGGGGGGCGCTACGACAGCGACGAGGACCGGCAGGTCCTCGAGCCCCCGGGCCCCCGAGTCTTCAGCCGGGCCATCCGCAGCTCAACCCTTCCCGACCGCTTCCGACCACCGACCAACATCGTGAAGTATGACGGGGAGGTCGAGCCCAAGCTCTGGCTCTCGGACTTCCGCCTTGGCTGCCAACTGGGTGGAGCGAAGAACGACGACCGTGTGATCATACGCCAACTCCCACTTTACCTCTCGGACACCGTTCGCCGGTGGCTCGAGGGCCTCCCGCCGGATCGGATCCATGATTGGGCCGACCTAGTCAGGGTCTTCGACGGGAATTTCAAGGGGACCTGCGTGCGTCCAGGCAACCCCTGGGACCTACGGCGTTGCAGGCAGGCGGCGGACGAGCCCCTCCGCGACTTTGCTCGACGGTTCTCGAAGCAGCGTCTCGAGCTCCCCCACGTGCCTGACGAGGACGTCATCTCAGCGTTCCTCGCGGGCACGACATGCCAAGAGCTTGTTCATGAGCTAGGACGCTACCGTCCCAGGACGGTCGAGGACCTGATGGATCGCGTCACCAGCTTTGCTTCGGGCGACGAAGCGGTGGGGGCCTTCTTTGGCCGTTCCACGAACAAAGGCAAGGCGGTGATCGCGCCGGAGGGCTCCAACAAGGGCAACGACGCCAAGAACGACAACAATGACGGCAACAAAAGTAAGAAAAACAAACGCAAGGGCCAGAAGGCAAAGCGTGGCGCCGATGACGACGACGGCAAAGAGGTGCTCGCGGGCGCCCTCGAGCCTAAGAAGCCCCGAGGCCCCCCTGACGGGGCTGTCTTCGACCAGATGCTCGAGGATCCCTGCACCTACCACAGGGGCCCCGTAAACCACAAGTTGAAAGACTGCCGACTGTTGAAGGGCTACTACTCCAAGCTCGGCCATAAGAGGGAAGACGCGCCTAAGGGAAAGGATACCGATCGACGCGGCGGCAGGAACGCAGATGGCGACTTCCCCCCGGTGCGCGACTGCTACATGATCTACGGGGGGCTGACCGTCGGGCTCTCAGCTCGAGAAAGAAAGAAGGAGCGCCGGGAAATCTTTTCGCTTGGCCACGACGCCCCCCGGTATCTTGACTGGTCCGATGCGCCAATCACGTTCGACCGTGACGACCATCCGGACTGTGTCATAAACCCGGGGGCTTACCCCCTCGTCGTCGACCCCATCATAGTCGACGTTCGGTTCTCCAAAGTGTTGATGGATGGGGCTCGAGCCTCAACATCATATACCTCGAGACCCTCGACCTCCTGGGGATTTCAGAGGGACAGCTCCGACCCAGCGTCAGGGGGTTCCACGGAGTAGTACCAGGAAAGAAGGCCCACCCCCTTGGGCGCATCGACCTGCCGGTTTGCTTCGGCACGCCGGCAAACTTCCGTCAGGAAACGCTCACCTTCGAGGTGGTCGGCTTCCAAGGGACCTACCACGCCATCATCGGCCGGCCAGGCTACGCCAAGTTCATGGCGATTCCTAACTACACGTACTTGAAGCTCAAGATGCCGGGGCCAAAAGGGGTCATCACCGTTGACACCACCTACGAGCACGCATACCACTGCGACGTGGAGTGCGTCGAGCGGGGGGAGGCCAACGTCCACCTCGACTCGCTCGAGGCCTTGGCAGCTCTGGCCACCGAGGAGGCCCCAGAAGCAAAGCGTCACGCCGGCACCTTCGAGCCGGCTGAGCACACCAAGCAAATACTCGTCGACCCGACCTCGGCCAATGGCAAGACGCTGACCATCAGTACCAGCCTCGAGCCCAAATAGGAAGCAGTGCTCGTCGACTTTCTCCGCGCGAACATCGACATGTTTGCGTGGAACCCCTCGGACATGCCGGGCATACCGAGGGAAGTCGCCGAGCACGCCTTGGAGATCCAGGCCGGGTCCAGACCGGTGAAGCAACGCCTGCGCCGCTTCGACGAGGAAAAGCGCAGGATCATCGGCGAGGAGGTGCACAAGCTTTTGGCGGCCGGATTCATCAAGGAGGTATTTCACCCAGAGTGGCTAGCTAACCCTGTACTAGTTAGGAAAAAGAATGGAAAAATGCGGATGTGTGTAGATTACACTAGTCTGAATAAAGCATGTCCAAAAGTTCCATTTCCTTTACCTAGAATTGACCAGATCGTCGATTCCACTGCTGGGTGCGAAGTGCTTTCGTTCCTTGATGCGTATTCCGGCTACCACCAAATTAGGATGAGAAAATCCGATGAACTCGCAACCTCTTTTATCACGCCATTCGGTATGTATTGCTATGTTACGATGCCCTTCGGCCTGCGAAACGCCGGGGCAACGTACCAGCGATGTATGCAGCACATCTTTGGCGAGCACATAGGTAAGACCGTCGAGGCCTACGTCGATGACATCGTGGTTAAAACTAAAAAGGTCGGGAACCTCGTCAGCGACCTCGAGACCACGTTCGAGTGCCTCCAGGCCAAGAATGTGAAGCTCAACCCCGAGAAGTGTGTCTTTGGTGTGCCTCGAGGCATGCTACTTGGCTACATCGTCTCACAACGAGGGATCGAGGCAAACCCTGAAAAAATCTCAACAGTCACGAGGATGGGCCCGATTCGTGACCTCAAGGGCTGCCTAGCCGCTCTCAGCAGATTCATCTCGAGGCTGGGAGAAAAAGCACTACCCCTCTACCGCCTGCTAAAAAAGACGGAACACTTTGCGTGGACCGCCGAAGCCGAGGAGGCCTTAACCAAGTTGAAGGGGTTGTTGACTTCTGCACCAATTCTCGTGCCCCCGCGACCAGCCGAAGGTGGCGATTCCCCCGAGCCCCTCCTCCTCTATGTAGCCGCAACCACTCAGGTGGTTAGCGCGGTCATAGCCGTCGAGAGGCACGAGGAGGGTCATACATTGCCGGTCCAACGACCGGTATACTTCACCAGTGAGGTACTCTCCGAGGCCAAGGTCCGGTATCCGCACATCCAGAAGCTGCTCTACGGCATCATTGTCACAAGGCGCAAGCTCCAGCACTACTTCCTCGCTCATCCCGTGACGGTGGTGTCGTCCTTCCCCCTCGGAGAGATCGTCAACAATCGGGAGGCCACGGGGCGCATCGCCAAGTGGTCCGCCGAACTAATGGGGGAGACCATCACCTATGCCCCGCGAAAGGCCATCAAGTCGCAAGCGTTGGCGGACTTCGTTGCTGAATGGACCGACACTCAGCTCCCGCCGGCACAGATTCAAGCCGAGCTCTGGACCATGTACTTCGATGGATCCCTCACGAAGACGGGGGCAGGCGCAGGCCTGCTCTTCATCTCACCCCTCGGAGTACACATGCGCTACCTGCTACGCTTGCACTTCCCCACCTCCAACAACGTCGCCGAGTACGAGGCCCTCGTCAATGGGCTGCGCATCGCCCTCGAGCTCGGGGTCCGACGCCTCGACGCCCGAGGAGACTCGCAGCTCGTCATCAACCAGGTTATGAAGGCTTCAAGCTGCATCGATCCCAAGATGGAGGCATACTGCGGGGAGGTGCGCAAGCGGGAAGACAAGTTTTACGGCCTCGAGCTCAACCACATAGCTCGAAAGTACAACGAGGCCGCAGACGAGCTGGCAAAGTTGGTGTCCACGCGTGGCACGGTACCGCCAGACGTCTTCTCGAGGGACGTCTTCGAGCCATCCGTCGAAATCGACCCGGGGGCTGGCCCCTCGACGCCACCCTTCGAGCAAAACACGGGGGCTCGACTCTCAATGCCACCCCTCGAGAAGGACACCTCGACGTCCGCGGAGGCGATGCAGGTCGACGCACACGCCTCTTCGTCATCACGGCTCCTCGACTGGCGGACGCCCTACCTCGACTACCTGACGCGAGGCGAGCTACCAGAAGACAAGACGGAGGCCCGACGCATCGCTCGGAGGGCCAAGACCTACGTCATCTACGGCGACGAACGGGAGCTATACCGACGAAGTCCGACTGGGATCCTTCAACGCTGCATCCCACTCGAGGAAGGGCGCAAGCTCCTCGACGATATGCACTCGGGGGCTTGCGGCCACCACGCAGCGCCGAGGGCCCTGGTTGGGAACGCCTTCCGTCAAGGCTTCTATTGGCCGACCGCCATTGGGGACGCCAAGCGTTTGGTCCAAGCGTGCCATGGGTGTCAATTCTACGCCAAGCAAACGCACCAGCCCGCACACGCCCTGCAGATGATCCCAATCACTTGGCCATTTGCCGTTTGGGGGCTCGACCTTCTGGGTCCCCTCAAAAGGACAAGTGGAGGGTACACACACATGCTCGTGGCCGTCGACAAGTTCACCAAGTGGATCGAGGCTAAGCCGATAGGAGACCCCACCTCCGAGAAGGCTGTCGAGTTCATCGCCAACATCATGTACCGGTTCGGGGTGCCTAATGTCATCATCACCGACAATGGCACCCAATTCACGGGCAAAAAGTTCACCAACTTCTGCGATGACAACAACATTCGCGTAACCTGGGCCTCGGTCGCATACCCCCAATGCAACAGGCAGGTCGAGCGCGCCAACGGCATGATACTCCATGGGCTGAAGCCGAGGCTGTTCAAGACCCTCAAGAATTTCGGAAAGGGGTGGGCTACAGAACTCCCCTCGGTGCTGTGGGCCTCAGGACTACGCCGAGTCGAGCCACCGGGTTCACTCCGTTTTTCCTAACCTACGGCGCCGAGGCCGTCTTACCTACGGACCTCGAGTACGGCTCACCTCGACTTCGAGCCTACAACGAGCAAACCAGCGACGAAAGGCTCGCCAACGCCAAGGACCAGCTCGAGGAGGCCCGAGACGTGGCGCTCATCAACTCTGCACGCTACCAGCAAACACTTCGATGCTACCACGACAAGCACGTGCGCAAAAGGGACCTAGCGGTGGGGGACCTCGTGCTTCGACGGCTGCAAGATAATCGAGGGCGCCATCAGCTCACCCCTCCGTGGGAAGGCCCATACACCGTGGCCGAAGTGCTCAAGCCAGGAACATACAAGCTCTACGACGACCAAGGCAGGATCCTGGCGAACGCGTGGAACATATCTCAGCTACGTCGCTTCTACCCTTAAAGGCCTCGAGGCCTTGTTCATTTTATCACTTTGTACAAACATGTCAAAATGAATGAACAACCTCGTGCATTGTCATTCATGTTGCTTCGCATCTTAAGGTAGCCTCGACCCTGCTTTGCTCAGGGTCAAGCCTCCCTCGGGGGCTAGCGGGGGGGCCTTCCCCCCCCCCCCCCCCAGACTCCGGAAAAAATGCGCGTTTTCTTTTTCAAAAAAATTTGACCCTCGTCTCGACTCGCGCCTCGAGTGAACTAGCGACGTCTAAATCTTAAAGTACCTCGAGCCTCCAAGGTCGGGGGGCGTCGACGTAGACGACCACCTACGCCCCCGGGCTATGGTGCCCTACCTACGCCTCCCCTCGAGGGGCTCGCGACGTATCGAAGGAACACAGACTAAGTTAGCAGAAACTCGAGCTTGCGACAAAGAGAAGTGGTCAAACGCATTTGAAAGGAAAACAACCCCTTTAAACAAACAAATCATATATACATTCGGGTCTCGACGTACCCTCATTCACGTCATAAAATTCTTACAAGGGCCTCGGCGCCCAAATTTGGCGCGCAGGCCCTAGTCTTTGTCGGTGCGGTACTCCTCCCCGAGGTCCTCCGCGGCGGGCTCAACCTCGACGCCCGAGCTCGAAGGAGGAGGGCTCCCGACACCGCTGCTGGCGTCAGGACGCAGCACGTCCTCCTCGAAGATCTTCGCGAGTGACGTCCCCGGCCTCTCCATCTTCTCCAAAATTTTGTCGACACGGCGATTGTTCCACTCCTCATCCTTCCCCTCGATCTCGATGAAGCCATTCGCGACAACGTGGACCCGGGAAGCGGAAACCGGAGCGAACCGGATGCGAACGACCGCGAGTGTCTGCTTGACGTCGTGATGGAGAGCTTGCCGGACACGGTCCCGCGCGGCTGCGTCGAAGAAGCACAAGGCGTCGACCAAGGGCATCGCCCCGAGCCACTGCACCTTCTGTCGCGGTCACAGGAGGAGCACCCCACATGGGGCTGAGCCGGTCGAGAGAGGTGCGGAGCCCGCTTCCGCCACCATCGTCTCGTCTTGGAGTTGTCCAAGAGAGCCTGGTTCGTCCCGCGGAGCTCCTCGACCGTCTTCTCGACCCCTGCGCAACGAACAAGAAGAGTGAGACTGCGGCGTAACAAAAACACTTCGAGACCCAAACAAGAACAAGCGTCTCTTCTCGGAGCTCTCTCATGCCTAGGCCTAACAAACTGAGGTGCTGGACCTCTAGGCCTAGTCTCCCTCCTAGGGGCTCTCATCTCCTGCCTAGGCCGGGGACCTTGACGTCCGGCCTAGCAGCTCTCCCTTGAGCCTTCGGCACATGTCCACCATGAGTTGGATGGTACATTCTGGGTTCTCCATACTGCCGAGTACGGCGCGCCTCTCGCTTGCGCCGGAAACAGAACTCGATCAAGTGACCATCCCTCCCACAGAAATCACACTGGTACCTCACCGCACGCAAAGGGGGTTGTTGGTGACCAGGGCTGTGGGTGTGGTTCACTTCGCCTTCTGAGGCAAACACTCCTTTCTAATGGGTGGCATAGCATCAAGCTTGTTCTTGAGGTGGTTTGGCTTGGGTGCCCAAATTTGGTTCTTGGGAGGAGCTCTCGGGGGTTTCTCAACCACACCATTTTTGGTGGTGGCTTGGCAGGCTCTTTGGGTGGAAGTTTGGCAAGCTTGGGAGTAGTGGTGGAGTTAGGCTTCTCACATGGATTCAAACCACTCGACTCTCCAATCTTCCCAAAAGCAGAAAGATCAAACACCTGAGCAAAACCTACACCAGGAGCCCCAGCAGCTCGCTCTGAATTGGGAGATCATCATCCCGAGCTGCGGCTCACTACAGGAGACCCATGAAAAGATGGTCCGAAGGTATGTGTTTTCTCTCCTCGGTTTGCATCTTGCCATGCTTCACATTGGCATCTCCATCTCCAAGCCCTCGTACAAAACGCACCTTGCCACTCCAGTGCTACCTGAGCTGGCCTCCTCAAGAGACATAATCTTGGCATTCTTCTCTGCCAACTCAGATTGCAAGACGGGAAGGTCTTGCATGCACCCAGCAAAGAGGGTCTAGCCCTCATCTCATCCAGCTCTCCAACCAACGCAGCATACTTTCC
>VDCT01000019.1:0-26061 GCA_009763385.1 Coix lacryma-jobi var. lacryma-jobi
GTCGACGGGTGGTGGTGGCATCGAACTTCATTAAGAGGCGCTGCCAGCCCTGCAAGGAAAGGGCACACCCAACATTCGAGTACGCTGGGGATGCGGAGGACCAGACGCAGGAGGCGCTGGAGGCCCTGTCGTCGGAGGAGGTGTTCCTGCGGGTCGAGGCACTGTTCGACCTGCAGAAGAGGAAGAGACTGGAGTACTTGCGAAAGTCGTACTCCCTGGCGTATCCTCCACCGAAGGTTAGTATCTTTGCCCTGTGTGTGTTCGTTAAAATGCGTAAGTAGATACTCAGTGTCGAAAATTGTAACACAAGGTCGGGAGGCGTTCGTGTCGCAAGTGCCGTCGAAGGCGTGGCCGAAGGGCGTTGACCCGCCGCGGGATGATGTCGACAACGATGGTCGCGGCGCGGCGGAGGTCGACGTGGAGGAGATCGAAGATAGCAGGGGTGAGGGGAGCCGAGTCCCCGAGCCCTGGTCTGGTGGGCGGCGAGCCCACGTTGACCCGAAGGGAAAGCGCCAGGCCGCCTCTGCAAAAAGATAAAGAAGGTGTCGCTGGAGACCGGTGGCGCCTTCGCCATTGACGAAGAGGCGGCGAAGCGTCGCCGCGTGGTCGTCGACTGGTCGGACGACGCGTCTGACAGTGAAGATGAGGTCCCACTGAGTGCTCGCTTCGGGCAGCGGTCCTCGGCGCGTCGCGGAGGCGGAGCGGCGAAGGCGAAGCCAAAGCCTAAGGAGATGGGGACGCCGCAGCGGGCGTCAGAGACCCGGAAGTCGTCTGGCGGGGCGACTGGTGCGCCCAAGCCGCAGGAGGAGTCCGCAGGCAGTGGCGCGCGTCCACGCTCTCATAGCTTCTCTCGAGAAAAGAAGGTGTCGGGCCTGTAAGTGTCCCCTACTCATCGTATGATTCTTACCCTGGTCGGATCTTTGGTGTTGACGACGTGTCCATGCCCTTTGCAGGTCGGCTGATGCCGAAAAGGTGTCGGACACCGAGGGCGGTGGTCGGAGGAAGGCGAGCCCTCCGGTGGAGGCGGACATTGGCGGGTCGGTGAAGTCGGCCGCGCTGGAGGAGGTGACAGAGGTGGCAGAGGACGTCGAGGCGTCCGCAGTCCCTGAGGCTCAGGGGTGGAGCAGCCGTGCGGATACAGGGTGTATGCCGGGTCTCTGAGTGATGAGTGATTGTCAACTGGGATGATGCGCATGTTCTTTGGCTTGTGTTGTGCAGGTGTCGAGCACGGATACAGTGATCGACGGCGAGGTGAAGGTCAAGTTGAGACGTGCCGTGCTGACGGACCGGGTGCGGTGAAGGATGGGTGTGCCGTGCGGCGGACGTGCCATGCCGAGGTACCGAGCTGTGAAGGGCGGACGTGAGGCTTGGACTGAGGGACCAGAGGCCTGAGGATCAGTTGTGGTGGCTGGCAGCCTGTGACGACGACAAGTGAAGTGCGGTCATGTGTTGCCTGAGTCGTGGACTCAGGGACACGTGTTGGTGGACGGGGTGCACGGGCTGTGCATCCCCTCTACGACATCGGTTTGGTGGTAGAGCCAGAGAAAAACCATCGGATGAACGGTTTCTAGGTTTGGGCCTCAAAACCTGAGCGTGGACGGTTTCCGAGTTTGGCCACAAAACTCGGGCTAAGGGTTTCCGAGTTTGGCCACAAAACTCGGGCTGAGGACGGTTTCCAGGTTTGGGCCTCAAAACCTGGGCGCTGAGGGTTTGCTGAGTTTGGCCTCAAAACTCAGAAGCTGGTAAGCTAGTTTCCCGGTTTGGGCCTCAAAACCGGGGGTTGGTTGGAAAAGGCTGGTTTCCCGGTTTGGGCCACAAAACCGGGGGTGCAGAGCGAGGGCGGCACGTGGCGGCGATCTGGAGGTTGCGTCGAGGCAACGCTTCGAATCAAGCGGGCGTGGCCGTCGGATACACCTACCACCGAGTTGGTCCAGAATAACCCTAGGGTTTAGCTGGTTCGCTCTGTAATTAGAATAGTGAGGGGTAGAGTAGGAATTTGACTTAGGTTAGAATTAGGATAAGTAGAGGGAGACACCCTCCTCCCTTCCTATCTCAGTCATTTGCTCTTTCGCACTTAGGGTTTCCTGCTCTCCCATCCCCTGCTGTAGCTAGCTAAGATCCACAGAGAGACTCACCTCTGTGTATTATTGATTTTGAGGAAAGGAGGCCGTAACCTCCTTGTCGTAGCGTGTGTTTGCGCTTCGGCTGCAAGATCGTGGTGTCGATTCGCGTTTTGGTTGTGTTCTTCGCGGAATCCTTTTTCTCCACGATTTTCCCGTCGTTTGATCTCTTTGCTCGGTTCGTCTTTTACGAATCCATTTGAACCAAGTTGTTCTAGATCGTGAGGCACTTCTTTCCATCGTAGGAATTAACTTAACCTCACGGTCTAGGAGATCGATCGATTTTCGTTTCGGGTCAAGTTTTCTCCCTTCCCCCGAAATTCTTCGATTCATCGATTTGGAGATAGGTTCGAGCCATGATCTCTTAGAGATAGCTCACTATACTCTTTGTGACTCATCTCTCCAAGTTTGAACCCTAGAGGTTTCGTTTTGGGAGAGTTTGATTCAAATCGGTGGACGAACAGTACTGCTGAGGGGTGACGACGCTGGCTCGAGATGACCGGACGCTGGGGATGTGCGTCCGGTGGTTGAACACTCACTGTGTCCTTTTTGGTCTTGACCGGACGCTCCATTCCTGGTGTGACCGGACTCGACTGTGCTACTGTTCATCTGCGTTTTCTGTGTTGACCGGAGCTGCGTGTTGTGACCGGACGCTCTGTCTTCGTGAGTCCGGTCAGGAACAGTAAGGTTCTAGATCGGTTTTGTGTGACCGGACGCGTCCGGTCCTGCTGACCGGACGCTGACCAGAGTCCGGTCGTGACTGTTTTGTGCTGTTTCGTTCGCGTTTTGTTCGTTCGCTGTCGGAATTGATCTCCGTCTTTTTGTTGGCTTTCTAGAGTTGTGTAGTGTCCCGCTGTGCTTCTTGGAAGCATCCACCCTACATCTAGGGTCGTGGACATTAGCAAGCTCTAGGGTTTGTCCTTTGGGTGACTCTCGGGACAGTGGCTACTAGTTTCCGAAAGGAAATTTTGAAGCTCCCATTCCCCCCCCTCTGGTCGCTTTCTGGTTGATTCTCGGTCCTTCAATTGGTATCGAGCGGGTTAAGGATCTTCCACCTTAGCCGGTTCCAGATCCACGGAAGGCGACATGGATCGCGGCGTGGGCAACCGCCGTTCTTTGATGGGACGAACTATGCGTATTGGAAGATACGCATGTCGGCCTATCTCCAGAGCATGGGCTCTTCTGTTTGGGAGATTTGCAACAGGGATGATTACGTTGTCTTGGCGCTCGTGTCACTCAGCTCCAGATCGATGAGCACGAGGCCAATAGCCGGGCACGTAACGCCTTGTTCTCCTGTTTGAGCATGTCCGAGTTGATCGGCGTTTCTCATCCTCCCCACGGCTCGCGAGATTTGGGCGACCCTCATGCGCTTCCATGAGGGAACCACTCAGGTCAAATCCTGCCTCTATGAGTCGCACAAGCGGGAGTATGAGAACTTTCGACATATGCCTGGCGAGAGCTATAGAGAGTTTATTCGCTCGCTTTCAGGTTATTGTCAACAAGATGAGAGCGAACAAGGAGGCTGTTGCCTTTTGACGATCATGAGAGGGCTTTGAAGCTTTTTGCACACTCTTGATCGTTCAGTGTGGAGACTCAAAGGTCCAAGGCGAATCATCGAATCGTCTAACTATGAGACCCTCACCTGCGACGAGCTCTTTAGTAAGCTCAAGTTCTAGTGAGATTGACGCCATGTCGAGGGCTTCTTATGAGAATCCTTCTGGCCCGACTATGGCTTTGGTTTCTGGCTCTTCTAACCCCTCTGGAGGTTTTGCTCTTTCATCTCTCTTTTCTGTCACAGAGGACCAGCTTGATCATTGGGGGATGACGAGCTAGCGATGCTCGCCAACCGGTTCTCCGCGTTTCACAACAACCGCATGAACCGTCGCCGCGGAGGGAGGACGCTCGAGGATGCTATGAGTGCGCGACCCCGACCACTTCATCGCCAACTGCCCCAAGAAGAACAAGCATTCGGGGAAGGGCGATCATGGGCACAAGTACGACTCCGGCAAGCGCAAGGAGAAGTACGTTCCCCCGAGGCACAAGCGGAGGGGCGGCTTCGACAAGGAGTACATCAAGAAGAAGTACTTGGAGAAGGCCCAGGCTGAGCAGCGTGCGTTCTTCGCCACGCTCAGCGACGTCGACGGCTCGGATGACGACTCCGCTTGCTCAAGCGATGACGAGTCCGAGAAGAAGAAGAGGATCGAGGACAAGCTGAACGGTCTCTGCTTCTTCGCCGACGACGACGGCTTCTGCACCATGGCGCTTGGTGATGAGGTCGACGGCAAGCTGGAGCACACCCCTCGGAACGACGACGACGACATCTCCCAGGTATCTCTCACCCACGACGAGCTTTCTGCTGAGGTCGAGAAGCTTACTGCCGCGCTCCTTAGTCAGGACAAGTTGCTTAGGCGTGCCGCTAGAGAGCGCAAGGAGTTTAGGCAGAAGTGGGAGGACACGGTGAGGGAGCTTGAGTTTGCCAAGTCCACCGTGGTCGTGTCGGAGGAGGTTGAGTGTGAGATGTGCACCACGCACATGACTGACCTTCTCACTTTGAGAGGTAAGTATGCTGCGTTGGTAGGAGAGGTGGATGAGCTGAAGGCTAGACCTTCTCTGTTGGGTGCGTGCAAGACTTGTCCTGTCTTGCAATCTGAGTTGGCAGAGAAGAATGCCAAGATTGTGTCTCTTGAGGAGGCCAACTCAGGTAGCACTTGTGTGGCTAAGTGTGCTTTGTGTGAGGGTTTGGAGATGGAGATTGCGAATGTCAAGCATGGCAAGATGCAAACCGAGGAGGAAAACACATACCTTCGGACCATCTTGTCATGGGTCTCTTGTAGTGAGCCGCAGCTCGGGATGATGATCTCCCAATTTAAGCGAGCTGCTGGAGGTTCTGGTGTAGGTCTTGCTCAGGGTGTTGATCTTTCTGCTTTTGGGAAGATTGGAGAGTCGAGTGGTCTGAATCCTAGTGAGAAGCCCAACTCCACCACTACTCCCAAACTGACCAAGCTTCCACCTAAAGAGCCGTCAAGCCTACCACCAAGGATGGGGTGTTTGAGGAACCTCCGAGAGCTCCACCCAAGAACCAAGTGTGGCATCCCAAACCCAACCACCTAAAGAACAAGCTGGATACAATGCCACCTATTCCAGGAAGGATTTGCCACAGAAGGGCAAAGTGATCCACACCCACAGCCATGAGTACCAACAACCCCCTTTGCGTGCGGTGAGGTACCATTGTGATTTCTGGTGGGAGAGATGGATCACTTGAGCGAGTTCTGCTTTAGGCGCAAGAGAGAGGCGCGCCGTGTCTAGGGAGATGAACAACACGGACATGTACCATACTTTCCATGATGTACATGTGCCGAATGTTCAGAGGAGATGCATCCGAGGACTAGCATGCTAGGCCCAAGAGGTCCAGAATCTCAAGTTCCCAGGGCCTAGGTAGCAGAGAACTCCGAGGAGAGTCGCTAGGCCTAGAGGTGTTGAGCCTCAAGTCCCTAGGCCTAGGCCTCGTAGAGAGCGTGCCCGACGGGAGCCTGCAGTTGTAGGCTATGGTACCCCGTGGCGGAGGCTTTGTAGTTGAGCGTTTTCCCCCACACGCTGTTTTGAGTATCGCGATGGACGCTCCTCCCTTAGCGGACCACGTTTTCCTCTACGTGGTGATCGCTCCTCTCGTAGACGTGCTAGGAATGGTTTTTTCTGCTAACCGTTCTTTTGAGCAGCAGGCCCAACACTGGTATTCTCCTTACTTCACTAACCCCAGTGTTGGACCGTATGCTCACCCTATGTCTTTTTATTGATGTAGGTAAAACGGTTGGAGGACATTTGGTTGGTGGATTCCGGTTGCTCGAGGCACATGGACCGGAAACGCCAAGTGGTTCTCCAGCCTTAGCCCTGTTGCCGGAAAGGAGTACATAACCTTCGGCGACAATAGCAAAGGTAAGGTATTGTCTCGCGGGTCTGTGCGAGTTAATGAGCACTTTGTGTTGCGCGATGTTGCTCTTGTTTCTAACTTGCATTTTAGCCTTCTTTCTGTTTCGCAACTCTTTGACGACGACTATGAGATTCGTTTTAAACCGAATCTCAGTCGTATTTTGGATCCTCAGGGCAATCTTGTGTGTTTGATTTCGCCCTTTGGAAAAGTCTTTCGTGCAAATTTCTCGGAGTCTTTTGGCACTTCTCGTTGTCTTGTGGCTGGACCTTCCTCCTCTGACCTTTGGAAGTGGCATTGGAGACTTGGACATTTGAGCTTCGACTTGCTTGCAAGGCTTAGTTCACTTGGCCTAATCC
The DNA here is from genome assembly GCA_009763385.1 of Coix lacryma-jobi var. lacryma-jobi. Lineage (NCBI taxonomy): Eukaryota > Viridiplantae > Streptophyta > Magnoliopsida > Poales > Poaceae > Coix > Coix lacryma-jobi. The sequence goes on from VDCT01000019.1 coordinate 6,405, forward strand.
GAGGATTGCCCAAGTTGCATATGGAGAAGGATCTTGTTTGCCACTCTTGTAGACACGGGAAGATGGTTGCCACTCCCCACCATCCAGTGACTCAGGTCATGACCAAGCGCCCTGGAGAGCTTTTACACATGGACCCTTGTTGGTCCGGCTCGGGTGAGCTCGGTTGGGGGGAAGTGGTATGTGCTTGTGGTTGTTGATGACTTTTCGAGATATTCGTGGGTCTTCTTTTTAGCTGAGAAGACCGAGACTTTCTCCTTTGCTCGCAATCTGATTTTGCGTCTTCAGAACGAGTTCCCTTTGAACTCGATGCGAGCAATTCAGAGTGATAATGGTTCCGAATTCAAGAATTCGGATTTTGAGAAGTTTTGTAACTCTTTGGGTTTAGAGCATCAGTTTTCTTCCCCCTACACACCGCCACAAAATGGTGTTGTAGAGAGGAAGAATCGGACCCTTGTTGAGATGGCTAGGACGATGCTCGATGAGCATAGGACTCCTAGGCGATATTGGGCCGAAGCTATGAGCACTGCAAGCTACATTTCCAATCGCATTTTTTCTCCGAGCTTTCTTGAAAAAGACTTCTTATGAGTTGCGTTTTGGAAAACTACCCAAGGTGAGTTATTTTCGAGTTTTTGGTTGCCATTGTTTTATACTCAAAAAGGGCAACTTGGACAAGTTTGAGTCTCATTCTTCTGACGGTGTGTTTTTGGGTTATGGCACTCACACTCGAGCTTATGCTGTACTTAACCATGACACTAACCGAGTCATGGAGACATTCGATGTCACCTTCGACGAGACCATGGTTTGTCCTTCTTCTCGCTTTGAGCGTGCAGGTGATCATGAGGTTGGCGAGCCTCTTTTTGATGATGATGAAGAAGGTGCTGAAGGGATAGATGACCCAACACCTCCTCCACCTGCAGTGCCGCAAAGAGCGGCTTCTACGACGACTCACTGCCCCGACACCTCTTCTTCCTGGGGGCCATGGGATCCGCCACCCCGAGCTGTACCATTTGTACCCGGGGAGGCACCAGCTGCTGTTGAGAGGGAGGCCACTTCGGCAAGGGAGGCGCCACGACACATCCAGCACCAGCACCCGCCTCAGCAGATGATCGGCAGCATCGACGAATGGGTTACTCGGTCCAGGTCACAGCACATCTCTCACTTCGCTCATTCTGCTTTTGTTGGTAAATTTGAGCCCTGAGATGTTGGACACGCTTTGACGGATCCGGACTGGGTCAATGCCATGCATGAGGAGCTAGAAAATTTTGAGAGAAATTGGGTTTGGGTTCTAGTTCCTCCTCCTCCTAACTGTAATCCTATTGGGACAAAATGGGTTTTCAAAATCAAACAAGGAGAGGATGGCCACATTGTGCGGAACAAAGCGCGTCTTGTGGCCAAGGGTTATAGTCAGAAGGAGGGGATAGACTTTGAGGAGACTTTTGCTCCTGTAGCTCGTTTGGAGGCTATTAGGATACTCTTGGCTTTTGCTGCATCCAAAGGTTTTAAACTCTTTAAAATGGATGTCAAGAGTGCCTTCTTAAACGGCTACATAGAAGAGGAAGTGTATGTTGAGCAACCCCCCGGTTTTGAAAATCCCAAGTTTCCAAACCATGTTTTTAAACTTCACAAAGCTTTATATGGTCTGAAACAAGCCCCTAGAGCCTGGTAAGATAGACTAAAAACCTTTTTGCTTGCTAAGGGTTTTAAAATGGGATGTGTAGATAAAACGCTCTTTCTCCTCAAGCAAGGCAAAGACACTCTCTTGGTCCAGATTTACGTGGATGATATCATTTTCGGTGGTTCTTGTCACGCTTTGGTTGCCAAGTTTGCAGATACTATGAGCAGGGAGTTCGAGATGAGCATGATGGGCGAGCTGACATTCTTTCTCGGGTTGCAAATTAAGCAATCCCGAGAGGGCACGTTTGTGCACCAGGGCAAGTACACCAAGGACTTGCTGAAGCGGTTCGATATGGGAGAGGCCAAGCCTCTTCCAACTCCCATGTCGACGACGACTGCCCTGGATGCGGATGTGGATGGAGAAGCAGTGGACCAGAAGGAGTACCGCAGCATGATCGGGTCGCTCCTCTACCTGACGGTGACACGCCCGGACATCCAGTTCGCGGTGTGACTGTGTGCGTGCTTTCAGGCGTCGCCGCGCACCTCTCACCGTCAGGCGGTGAAGTGGATTTTCAGGTACCTTCGTTTCACGCCTGAGTTCGGGATTTGGTATTCTGCTTCCTCCACCCTCTCCCTTTGCGGTTATTCGGATGCCGATTTTGCTGGTTGCCGTATTGAGCGCAAGTCCACCTCTGGGACTTGCCAGTTTATTGGTTCTTCTCTTGTTTCGTGGTCTTCTCGCAAGCAGTCTAGTGTCGCCCAGTCTACTACGGAGGCTGAGTATGTTGCTGCGGCTAGCTGCTGTTCCCAGTTGCTCTAGATGATGGCCACTTTGCGTGATTTTGGTCTGAACTTTTCTCGCGTGCCTTTGCTTTGTGACAGCACGAGTGCCATTAGCGTTGCTAAGAACCCCGTGCTTCACTCGAAGACCAAACACATTGATGTGCGCTTTCATTTCTTGCGAGACCACCAGGAGAAGGGTGATATCGACCTTCGCCATGTCGATACTCATCATCAACTGGCTGATATTTTCACCAAGCCTTTAGTCGAATCAACCTTTAACCGGTTGAGGGGTGAGCTTGGTGTGTGTTTCCCTTTTTAGATGGGGGAAACATTTTCGATCTTGTATATTTGACTGACTCTTTTGTCTTTCTTTTCTTTTGCATTTCAGCATACGCATTCACATTCTAAGCTTCATGTTTATAATCACTAGAATGTAACTATGCTCTATGTAGTATGCTCTGATGCTTATATTGATGCTTGTAGCTTATGCTCCTTCTGATCACTAGTACATGTTGTGAGCTGAGCTATTTTGAAATGGTGAATTTACTTAACAACTTACAATCTGAAAATGTTCACCATTGAGATATGTAACTAGCATGTGTAGGATATGTTGAGTTCACTCATGCTTTTCATATATGCTAGGTTGCTATGTCTCTAGTTCTGAGTCATTCACTTGCTTGGTCTGTTCATATCATGTATAAAATTTGAACCAAGTTTTAGTGAATGGAAAAGATCGAGATGAGATTGCTTGTCAACACCTCACGGTATCGAGACTGTTTCTCATTGCACTTTGAGTTAAACTTGAGCCATCTAGTGTATGACCGAAACTGTTGCTTTAAGCTTCCGATTGCATATGCATAGGCTTCGCACGGTTGAAAAGTTAGGCAAAGACAAGCTTTCAACCTCTCGCAATCACATGCTGAAATTAAACTTGTGTAATTTCACCGCTGCAACTCCGATATAAAAAATGAAATCACAAGTATATGCTTCATTCCTATGCATGCTGATTGAACTTTGCTAGGGGTAGTTCACCTTGTATACATGTTTAGCACTTGTTTGGATTCCTGTCTATACATGTGTAGTGCTATTTTGATGGTGACTATCTTTTTGGCTAAAGACTGCTCACATGCTCATATGTTCATATTTCGTATGTGTGATCAGTTTGAGCCTTCGCTATTTGAGTGCTTAGTTGAGTCATTGGAGTTATACTATTTAGAGCATTCTTGCACTCTTTTGATTATATGCCTGAAGCTGCTAACTTGCATTTCTGACTTCATATGCATGTTGGAAGGAGGAGTTTCTTGCCTTGATGCCTTTTCTTGATTAGTGCATTTTCAACTAAGGGGGAGAAATTGCAAATCATATGTCTCCTGGATGTTCAACTAAAGGGGAGTTTTCGTCAATGGGGAGAATTTCCTGGATGTTCAACTAAAGGGGAGTTTTCGTCAAGGGGATGAATTTCCAATCTTTGTGCTCTTCTCATGTTGGACCTAAGGGGGATTTTCCTAGTTGCTTGCACTTGTCGAGGGGGAGTTTGCTAGTTGTGTTGAGCCTTTGCCTCTGTCTTGAGGAACTAGCAAACATTTTCAGGGCATTTTGTCTTCGATTGATTCTCTTTTAGTTTGGAGTCATTCCAATTGGTTCGGAGCATGCTTGGCCGAAAGGCATTGGTTTCGAGCTTTCTTTGCTAGTTGTGTTGAGCCTCTGTGCCTCTATCTTGCGGGACTAGCATTTTGCTTCGATTTTCATTCGGCTTCAATTGGTTTGAGCTCTTTTCTCTGGAGTTTCCAATTGGTATCTGCTAGCGGTGTTGAGCCTGTTCTACCTCTTCTTGAGGGCTAGCTTTGCTTTGCTTGGTTGCGTCGAGCCGTTGCCCATGTCTTTGGGGACCAAGTTCTCTCGCTCTTTCCACTTGACCTTCTTCGACTTTGCTATGCTTTTGGGTCATTTGGTCGAGTTCTCTCTCCCTCCTCCTTCTTCCTTCTTCTTTTCATTATGATTTGTGTGACTAGTTGACAATGCACTCATCAAGGGGGAGATTGCGGATACATGGGTGTATGCCGGGTCTCTGAGTGATGAGTGATTGTCAACTGGGATGATGCGCATGTTCTTTGGCTTGTGTTGTGCAGGTGTCGAGCACGGATACAGTGATCGACGACGAGGTGAAGGTCAAGTTGAGACGTGCCGTGCTGACGGACCGGGTGCGGTGAAGGATGGGCGTGCCGTGCGGCGGACGTGCCATGCCGAGGTACCGAGCGGTGAAGGGCGGACGTGAGGCTTGGACTGAGGGACCAGAGGCCTGAGGATCAGCTGTGGTGGCTGGCAGCCTGTGACGACGACAAGTGAAGAAGTGCGGTCATGTGTTGCCTGAGTCGTGAACTCAGGGACACGTGTCGGTGGACGGGGTGCACGGGTTGTGCATCCCCTCTACGACGTCGGTTTGGTGGTAGAGCCAGAGAAAAACCATCGGATGAACGGTTTCCAGGTTTGGGCCTCAAAACCTGGGCGTGGACGGTTTCCGAGTTTGGCCACAAAACTCGGGCTGAGGGTTTCCGAGTTTGGCCACAAAACTCGGGCTGAGGACGGTTTCCTGGTTTGGGCCTCAAAACTTGGGCGCTGAGGGTTTGCTAAGTTTGGCCTCAAAACTCAGAAGCTGGTAAGCTGGTTTCTCGGTTTGGGCCTCAAAACCGGGGGTTGGCTGGAAAAGGCTGGTTTCCCGGTTTGGGCCACAAAACCGGGGGTGCAGAGCGAGGGCGGCACGTGGCGGCGATCTGGAGGTTGCGTCGAGGCAACGCTTCGAATCGAGCGGGCGTGGCCGTCGGATACACCTACCACCGAGTTGGTCCAGAATAACCCTAGGGTTTAGCTGGTTCGCTCTGTAATTAGAATAGTGAGGGGTAGAGTAGCAATTAGACTTAGGTTAGAATTAGGATAAGTAGAGGGAGACACCCTCCTCCCTTCCTATCTCAGTCATTTGCTTTTTCGCACTTAGGGTTTCCTGCTCTCCCATCCCCTACTGTAGCTAGCTGAGATCCGCAGAGAGACTCACCTCTGTGTATTGTTGATTTTGAGGAAAGGAGGCCGTAACCTCCTTGTCGTAGCGTGTGTTTGCGCTTCGGCTGCAAGATCGTGGTGTCGATTCGCGTTTTGGTTGTGTTCTTCGTGGAATCCTTTTTCTCCACGATTTTCCCGTCATTTGATCTCTTTTCTCGGTTCATCTTTTACGAATCCGTTTGAACCAAGTTGTTCTAGATCGTGAGGCACTTTTTTCCACTGTAGGAATTAAACTCTAACCTCACAGTCTAGGAGATCGATCGATTTTCGTTTCGGGCCAAGTTTTCTCCCTTCCCCCGAAATTCTTTGATTCATCGATTTGGAGATAGGTTCGAGCCATGATCTCTTAGAGATAGCTCACTATACTCTTTGTGACTCATCTCTCCAAGTTTGAACCCTAGAGGTTTCGTTATGGGAGAGTTTGATTCAAATCGGTGGACGAATAGTACTGCTGAGGGGTGACCGAACGCTGGCTCGGGATGACCGGACGCTGGGGATGTGCATCCGGTGGTTGAACACTCACTGTGCTCCTTTTTGGTCTTGACCGGACGCTCCATTCCCGGTGTGACCGGACTCGACTGTGCTACTGTTCATCTGCGTTTTCTGTGTTGACCGGACGCTCTGTCTTCGTGAGTCCGGTCAGGAACAGTAAGGTTCCAGATCGGTTTTTGTGTGACCGGACGCGTCCGGTCCCTGCTGACCGGACGCTGACCAGAGTCCGGTCGTGACTGTTTTGCGCTGTTTCGTTTGCGTTTTGTTCGTTCGCTGTCGGAATTGATCTCCGTCTTTTGTGTTGGCTTTCTAGAGTTGTGTAGTGTCCCGCTGTGCTTCTTGGAAGCATCCACCCTACATCTAGGGTCATGGACATTAGCAAGCTCTAGGGTTTGTCCTTTGGGTGACTCTCGGGACAGTGGCTACTAGTTTTCGAAAGGAAATTTTGAAGCTCTCATTCACCCCCCCCCTCTGGTCGCTTTCTGGTTGATTCTAGGTCCTTCACCAAACAAGGCAAAGTTGAGTTTGGGTTGGCTCCAAATGGTGTCAGGAAACTCCACAAAAAATTTCAGATTTTTTTGATAAATGAGCGAAAAGTTATGCCAGTTTGACTGAAGGTATCTCAAGTGATGTTTTCTGGAGGCACAACACAAAAATGGCAGTTAGGGTAACTCAACAGCGGCAGTTAGGGCAAAACGACCGTAAACTCCAACACCGATCACAAGAGCAAGCATCCTTGTGACTAACAGTAGTAGGTAGATGCCAGATGAAGTAAGGAGGGCTGCGATGCAGGCAAAAATTAGAGCGGTTGGCAACCTATCTAGGGTTTGGGCGGTGGCGAGAAGTTACACAAGGCAGCTAGCGGGGCAAGTCGAGTAAAGTGGTGGCTTCAACTTGTTGTTTGGAAACGGTGGATGGGATAGTGGCGGAAACAAAGAAACAATAACGGGCACTTTGAACTACGACGACGAACACAACCTAAACCAACAACAAGACTCGACCACGGACACAAACTCAACAAAGCGAATCTGAAATGAAATTGCAAAGGCACAAAGGGCGATGGGACAGCGGAAATTGAAATATTTTTTGGGCATTTTGTGGACTCTAGGTAATGAACAAATATGAATCTAAGGGCAAACGAGATTATACCTCGCGGGAAACCTGAAATATCTGATACCAATTGGTGAGGGATGGCCCGATCTTCCAAGAGGTAGCGATAGGTTCGATTGGTGGAGAACTAGACATTGGCGATCCGGCTTCAAATCAGACACGATTCAAACCCTGCAACCGTTACAGCACTACTCCGTTGGTTATCAACCAAGCACAACTTGATTGACCTCGCCAAGAAGGCTATTCCTGCAAGCGAATCGAAGAGCACAACAAAGAAGGTAAAAACACGCAATCTTAAATTGCAAATATGAATGACGTGATTATCAATAGAGGGTTCAAGAACTCGGTTCCAAAAGACTAATCGACACAGTGGAGGAGATCAAGAATGGGGCCCTGGATCACTGTAAAAAGATTCGACACCACAGTTACAATGAACGATTCAGTTCCTAGATGGAAAACTAAACTCTAAACAAAACCCAAGACCTAACGACGACGGCGGCGGCTAATTATAGTGTTTAGGTCATCGCCCCTGCTGGACGCGCACCCTAATGGGCTCTAACACGATACACGGCCCATCGGACCAAAAGACGGTGTCGCAGCACCCTGGAAGATTCTGGACGTCGACTTGTTTCGACGATTCCCGTTGACTCCGGATGTATTTTGATGTGATTCCAAAGCCATTGGTTCGCTTATCGAATTATCTATCCAAGCAAATCTGGTTCGTCGAAAACGGCTTCCATATTCGTCGGGGGCGTTGATTTTAACCGGGACTGCTCCTAAATTCCGAGGGTGACGTGGTAGCTAAGTTGGAGACGGATTGCAACTTGGGGAAGACCATGGCGTCGGTGTGTCCAGCTTGGCGATGTCCTCATCAGTTTTTGGCAATTTCATTTCTGACGAAACGGTTACACAAAACTTAAGCGAGATGACCGTTTTCCCATTGGTGCACCAAAAAACTCGCAATTGATTTTTTTGCAACGGACGCAACCAATCATCTTCGTTTGACCCAAAACACATGTTTGGTCGGTTTTTGACACTTACATTACCGAAGGAACGTTGCTGCAAAACACGCGCGGGATGGTCATTTTTTCCACTGATGCACCAAAAAACTCGCAGTTGAATTTTTCACAACGGACACACTCAATCATCTTAGTTTGACCCAAAACTCTTGTTTGGTGGGTTTTTGGCACTTTCTTCTTCTGAAGGAACGGTGTCGCAAAACTCGCGCGAGATGACTGTTTTATCCACTGATGCACCAAAAAACTCACATTTGAATTTTTCGCTACGGACACACCTAATCATCTCAGTTTGACCCAAAACTCATGTTTGGTGGGTTTTCGGCAATTTCATTTCCGAAGGAACGGTGCTGCAAAACTCGCGCGGTACGACCGTTTTTTTCACTGATGCACCGAAAAACTTGCAGTTGAATTTTTCATAACAGACACACCCAATCATCTCAGTTTGACCCAAAACTCATGTTTGGTGGGTTTTTGGCACTTTCATTTCCGAACGAATGGTGCTGCAAAACTCGCGCGGTATGACCGTTTTTTCCACTGATGCACCGAAAAACTTGTAGTTGAATTTTTCACAACGGACACACCCAATCATCTCTGTTTGACCCAAAACTCATGTTTGGTGGGTTTTGGCACTTTTATTTCTAACAAAATGGTGCCGAAAAACTCGAGCGAGAGGACCGTTTTACCCATTGATGCACCGGAAAACTCGTAGTTGAAGTTTTCGCAACGGTTGCGACCAATCATTTCCATTTGACGCAAAACTCATGTTTGGTGGATTTTTGGCAATTTCATGTGCGACGAAATGGTTGGGCAAAACTTGTGCGGAATGACCGTTTTCCCACTGATGCACAAAAAAACACGCAGTTGAATTTTTCGCAACGGACGCAACTAATCATCTCCGTTTGACCCGAAACTTATGTTTTGTGGGTTTTTGGCACATTCATTTCTGATGAAATGATTGCACAATCACGGTTGAAATTTTCCGAACGAACGCACCCAATCATCTCTATTTGACACAAAGCTGATGTTTGGTGGGTTTTTAGCACTTTCATTTCCGACGAGACGGTGCCGCAAAACTCACGCAAGGGGCCCGTTTTGCCACTGATGCACCAAAAGACTCGCAGTTGAATTTTTCACAACGGATGCACCCAAACATTTCTGTTTGACCGAAAACTCTTGTTTTGTGAGTTTTTGGCACTTTCATTTCTGACGGAACTATGCCGCAGAACTCGCGTGAGAGGACCGTTTAATCCACTGATGCACCGAAAAACTCGCATTTGAATTTTTCACAACCCAATCATCTCAATTTGACCCAAAACTCATGTTTGGTGGGTTTTTGGCACTTTTATTTCTGACGGAATGGTGCCGCAAAACATGCGCGAGAGGGTCGTTTTACCCACTGATGCATCGAAGAACTCACAGTTAATTTTTTCTCAACAGACGCACCCAATCATCTCCATTGGACCCAAAACTCATGTTTGGTGGGTTTTTGGGACTTTCATTTCTGACAGAATGGTGCCGCAAAACTTGCACGAGAGGGCCATTTTACTCACTGATGCACTGAAAAACTCGTTGTTGAATTTTTCGCAACGGATGCAACCAATCATTTCCATTTGACCCAAAACTCATGTTTGGTGGGTTTTTGGCACTTTCATTTTGGACAAAAAGGTTGCGCAAAACTCGTGCGACCTGTCTGTTTTTCCGACTAATGCAACGAAAAAACTTGCAGCTGAATGTTTTGCAACGGACACACCCAATCATCTCCCTTTGACCCAAAACTCAAGTTTGGTGGGTTTTTAGCACTTTCATTTCCGATGAGACGGTGCCACAAAACTCACGCGAGAGGCCCGTTTTTGCCACTGATGCACCAAAAGACTCACAGTTGAATTTTTCACAACGGATGCACCCAATCATTTCCGTTTGATCAAAAACTCATGTTTTGTGGGTTTTTGGCACTTTCATTTCCGACGGACCGGTGCCGCAAAACTCGCGCGAGAGAGCCGTTTTACCCATTGATGCACCGAAAAAACTCACAGTTGAATTTTTCGCAACGGGCGCAACCAATCATCTTCGTTTCACCCAAAACTCATGTTTGGTGGGTTTTTGGCACTTTCATTTCTGATGAAACGGGTGCACAAATATGGCGCGGGATGGCCGTTTTTCCCATTGACGCACGCGGCGTGGGCAAACCGCCGTTTTTCGATGGGACGAACTATGCGTATTGGAAGTACGCATGTCGGCCTATCCCCAGAGCAGGGCTCTTCTGTTTGGGAGAATTTGCAACACCCAACTACGTTGTCCTGGCTGCTCGTGTCTCTCAGCTTCAGATCGATGAGCACGAAGCCAATACCGGGCGCGTAACGCTTTGTTCTCCGCGTTTGAGCGTGGGTGAGTTTTGATCGCGTTTCTCACCTCTCTAACGCTCGGGAGATCTGGGACAACCCTCATTCGTTTTCATGAGGGCACTCTCTCAAGTCAAAACCCGACTCTACGATGTTCAAGAGAGAGTATGAGAACTTCCACATCAGCCTGGCGAGAGCATAGAAAGTTTATTCGCTCCGCTTTCAGTGGATTTTCACCAGATGAGGGCTAACCGAGAGCATTGCCATTTGACGATCATGAGCGTGCTTTGAAGCTTTTGCACACTCTTGACCGTTCGGTGTGGGATTCTAAAGTTCAGGCGATCATCGAATACCCCGAAACTATGAGACCCTCACCTGCGACGAGCTCTTCAGTAAGCTCATCCAGTGAGATTGATGCTATGGCAGGGCTTCTTTTGAAAATCCTTCTCGCCCGTCCCATGGCTTTGGTTTCCGGCTCTTCCTCTAACCCCTCAGCTGGCTTTGCTCTTTCTTGTCTTTCTGTTACAGAGGACCAGCTGGAGACGTTGGGTGACGACGAGTTGGCTTTGCTTGCCAACCGGTTCTCGCGGTTCCACAATAACCGCATGAACCGTCGTCGCGGAAGGACGCTCGGGCTGCTACGAGTGCGTCGACCCCGACCACCTCACGCCGACTGCCCCAAGAAGAAGACAGCACTCGGGCAAGGGCGATCATGGGCGCAGGCGCGACTCCAAGTACAAGGAGAGTACGTTCCCCCAAAGCACAAGAAGCGGGGCGCTTCAAAAAGAGTACATCAAGAAGAAGTACTTGGAGAAGCAGCAGGCTGAGCAGCGAGCGTTCTTCGCCACGCTCAGCGACGTCGACGGCTCGGATGACGACTCCGCTCGATCGAGTGATGACGAGTCCGAGAAGAGATCCTGGAGGACACGTTCAACGGCTTGTCTTCTTCGCCGGCGACGAAGCCTGTGTACCATGGCGCTCAGATGAGGTCGACGGCGAGCCGGACGTACCCCTCGGAACGCGACGACGACGACCCCCCCAGGTATCTCTCACCTACGACGGCTTTCCTCCGAGTGTTGAGAAGTTGACTGCTGCCCTCCTTAGTCAAGACAATTGCTTAGGCGTGCCGCTGAGAGCGCAAGGAGTTTAGGCAGAAGTGGGAGGACACGGTGAGGAGCTTGAGTTCGCTCGGTCCACCGTGGTTGTGTCGGAGGAGTTGGAGTGCGAGAATTGCGCCGCGCACATGACGGATCTTCTCACTCTGAGGAGTAAGTATGCTGCGCTGGTAGATGAGGTGGATGAGCTCCGAGCTAGACCGCAGCTGTTGGGTGCGTGCAAGACTTGTCCTGTCTTGCAATCCGAGTTGGCAGAGAAGAATGCCAAGCCTGAGTCTTTTGAGAAGGCCGGCTCGGATAGCATTGTGTCAAGAGATGTGCTTTGTGTGAGGGCCTGGAGCAGGAGATGGCAAATGTGAGCGCATGACAAGGTGCGTACCGAGGAGGAAAACACAATACCTTCGGACCGTCTTGTCATGGGTCTTGTGGTGAGCCTCAGCTCGGGATGATGATCTCCCAATTCAAGCGACTGCTGGGCTCCTGGTGTAGGTCTTGGCCAAGGGTTTGATCTTTCAGCTTTTGGTTTTGGAGAGTCTAGTGGTCTGAACCCCTGTGAGAAGCCCAACTCCACCACTACTCCCAAACTAACCAAGCTTCCACCCAAGAATCTGCCAAGCCTGTCACCAAGGATGGAGTTATAATTGAATCCCCCAAGGCTCCACCCAAGAATCCACATGGCAACCCAAGCCCAATCACCTAAAGAACAAGCTTGACACAATGCCACCCATCCGAGAGGAGTTGCCACAGAAGGGCAAGGGCAAGGTGAACCATACCCACATCCCTGCAAACCACACACCCCCTTTGCGCGCGGTGAGGTTTCAGTGTGACTTTGTGGGCGGGATGGTCACCTGAGTGAGTTCTGCTTTAGGCGCAGGAAGAGGCGCGCCGACTAGGGAGATGCAGAACCCGGACATGTTTCACCCAGCTCGTGTGGACATGCTCCGAAGCCTCAGGGGGAGCTGCTAGGTCTGAGGGAGCATACCCGCTAGGCAGCAGGAGAGAGCCCCTAGGAGGGAGACTAGGCCTAGAGGTAGAGCACCTCAGTTTGTGAGGCCTAGGCAGGAGAGAGCTCCGAGGAGAGACGCTAGAGTTGAGCAGCAGGCTCCTAGGCGTAGACCTCGTAGAGAGCGTGCCCGCCGGGTCCTGCTTTTTCAGGTAAGGACCCCGTGGCGGAGGCTTTGTTGAGCGCTTTGTCCCACCGCAGGTAGAGTTTCGCGGTGAGCGTCTTCCCCAGCGGACCACGTTTTCCTGTCGTGGTGATCGTATCCCCCTAGACAGGATGGTTTTTAACACTGACCGTTCTTTTGAGCAGCCGGCCCAACACTGGTTTCCTTCTTATCTTACTAACCCCAGTGTTGGACCGTATGTTCACCCTATGTCTTTTTATGATGTAGGGAGAGCGGTTGGAGGACATTTGGCTTGTGGATTCCGGTTGCTCGAGGCACATGACCGGAAATGCCAAATGGTTCTCCAGCCATAGTCCGTCGCGGAAAGGAGTACATAACCTTCGCGACAAAGGTAAGGCAAGGTATTGTCCGTTGGTCAGTGGCGGGTTAATGAGCCTTTGTGTTGCGCGAGGTTGCTCTTGTTTCTAACCTGCATTTTAACTTGCTTTCTGTTTCGCAACTTTTTCGTAAGGCTGAGATTCGTTTCAAACCGAACCTTAGCCTACTTAGATCCTCAGGGTGACTTGTATGTCTGATTCACCCTTTGGGAATGTCTTTCGCGCGAATTTCTCAAATTCGTTTGATCTTCTCGCTGTCTTCGGAGTCCTTCTTCTTCTGATCTTTGGAAGTGGCATAGGAGGCTCGGTCACCTGAGTTTTGACTTGCTTGCAAGACTTAGCTCACTTGGCTTAATCCGAGATTGCCCAAGCTTTCGTTGGAGAAGGATCTAGTTTGCCATGCTTGCCGGCATGGAAGATGGTTGCTGCTCCCCACCATCCTTTGACCAAGGTTATGACCTCGCACCCCGGAGAGCTTTTGCATATGGACCTTGTGGTCCGGCTCGGTGAGCTCGGTTGGTGGGAAGTGGTATGTGCTTGTTATTGTTGACGACTTTTCGAGGTATTCGTGGGTCTTCTTTTTAGTTGAGAAGTCCGAGAACTTCTCCTTCGCTCGCGATCTGATTTTGCGTCTTCAGAACGAGTTCCCTTTGAACTCGATGCGAGCGATTAGAGTGATAATGGTTCCGGAGTTTAAAAATTCGGATTTTGAGAAGTTTTGTAAATGCCTTGGTTTGGAGCATCAGTTTTCTTCTCCTATACCACCACCCAAATGGTGTTGTAGAGAGGAAGAATCGGACCCTTGTTGAGATGGCCAGGACGATGCTTGAGGACTAGGTCCTAGGCGCTATTGGGCCGAAGTATGAACACTGCATGCTATATTCAATCGCATTTTTCTGAGAGTGTTTTTGAAGAAGACCTCTTATGGATTGCGTTTTGGTCGCCAGCCCAAGTGAGTTATTTTAGAGTCTTTGGTTGCCACTGTTTTATATTGAAAAGGGCAACCTAGACAAGTTTGAGTCTCGTTCTTCTGACGGTGTGTTTTTGGGTTATGGCACTCACACTCGAGCTTATCGTGTACTTAACCTTGACACTAACCGAGCATGGAGACATCAGTGTCACCTTCGACGAGACTCTTGTTTCTCCTTCTTCTCGTTTTGGGCGTGCAGGTGATCACGAGTTGGAGAGCCTCTTTTCGATAACAGGAAGAGGTGCTGAGTATATAGAGATCCGCACCCCCTCCGCTCCTCCGCCCGCCGGGACAGCTTCGACACGACCCTGGCCCCGAGACGTCTTCTTCCTGGGGGCCGTGGGATCCACCTCGCCTTACCTTTTTGTACCCGGGTGGAACCAGCTACTGTTGAGGGGGAGGTTCCTTCTTCCGCGGAGCGCCACCACCATCCAGCGCCAGCACCCCCTGAACAGATGATCGAGACATCGACGAGCGAGTTACTCGCTCCAGGTCACAGCACATCTCGCACTTTGCTCATTCTGCTTTTGTTGCGTCTTTTGAGCCCCGAGATGTTGGACACGCATTGACGGATCCGGATTGGGTCATTGCCATGCATGAGGAGTTAGAGAACTTTGAGCGAAATCGGGTTTGGGTTCTAGTGCCACCACTCCTGACTGTAAACCTATTGGGACAAATGGGTATTTAAAACAAGCAAGGAGAGGAGGGCCACATTGTGAGAACAAGGCCCGGCTTGTAGCGAAGGGTTATAGTCAGAAGGAGGGATAGATTATGAGGAACCTTCGCTCCTGTAGCTCGTTTGGAGGCTATTAGGATCACTCTTGCCTTATGCTGCATCCATGGGTTTCAAACTTTTTCAAATGGATGTCAAGAGTGCCTTCTTAAACGGCTATTTGAGGAGGAGGTCTATGTCCAGCAACCCCCCGGTTTTGAAAATCCCAAGTTTCCAAACCATGTCTTTAAACTCCACAAAGCTTTGTATGGTTTAAACAAGCCCCTAGAGCCTGGTATGAGAGATTAAAAACCTTTTTGCTAGCTAAGGGTTTTAAAATGGGATGTAGATAAAACGCTCTTTCCCTAGAAGACAAAGATACTCTGTCATCCAATTTGTGGATGATATCATTTTCGGTGGTTCTTCTCACGCTTTGGTTGCCAAGTTTGCAGATCTATGAGCAGGGAGTTCGAGATGAGCATGGCGACTGACTTTCTTTCTCGGGTTGGCAAATTAAGCAATCCCGAGAGGGGACGTTTTGTGCACCAGGGCAAGTACACAAGGGACTTGCTGAAGCGGTTCGACATGGTGAGGCCAAGCCTCTTCCAACGCCCATGTCGATGACGACTGCCCTGGATGCTGACCGGATGGAGAAGCAGTGAACCAGAAGGGTACCGCAGCATGATTGGATCGCTGCTCACCTGACGCGACACGGCCGGACATTCAGTTCGCCGTGTGCTTGTGCGCGCGCTTCAGGCTTCGCCACGCACTTCTCACCGTCAGGCGGTGAAGCGCATCCTCAGGTACCTTCGTTTCACGCACGCCTGAGCTCGGGATTTGGTATTCTGCTTCTTCCACCCTCTCGCTTTGTGGCTTTTCTGATGCTGATTTTGCTGGTTGTCGCATTGAGCGCAAGTCTACTTCAGGGACTTGCCAGTTTATTGGATCTTCTCTGTGTCGTGGTCTTCTCGCAAGCAGTCTAGTGTCGCTCAGTCTACCACGGAGGCTGAATATGTTGCTGCGGCTAGCTGCTGTTCCCAGTTACTCTGGATGATGGCCACTTGCGTGATTTTGGTTTGAGCTTTACTCGAGTTCCTTTGCTTTGTGACAGCACGAGTGCCATTAGCGTTGCTAAGAACCTCTGTCTCACTCGAAAACCAAACACATTGATGTGCGCTTTCTTTTCTTGCGAGACCACCAGGAGAAGGGTGATATCGACCTTCGCCATGTCGATACTCATCACCAATTGGCTGATATTTTCACCAGCTTAGACGAATCAACCTTAATAGGTTAAGGGTGAGCTTGGTGTGTGTTTTCCCCTTTTAGATGGGGGAAGCATTGAGATGTACACTGACTCTTTTATTTTGAGGCTCTTTTCTTTTGAGTTTCTTGAGTCTTTCCAATTGTTATCTTCCTTCTTTCAGTTTTGTGTCGGACATACGCATTTACGTTCTGAGCTTTTGTCTATATTCACTAGAATGTAATATGCTCTTGTTAGTATTGCTCCATACTTATGATGATGCTTGTAGCTTATGCTCTTCTGATCACTGTTACTGTTATGAGCGGCTATTTTTGGAATGGTGAATTATGCCTAATATTAAATCTGAAAATGTTCACCATTGAGATATGCAACTACATGTGTAGGGTGTGTTGAGTCCATTCCTGTTTTTCATATATGCTAGGTTGCTATGTCTCTAGTTCTGAGTCATTCACTTGCTTGGTTTGTTCATAACTTCCTTAAAATCTGAACCAAGTATTGTTGAATTGAAAAGATCGAGATGGGATTGCTTCAACACCTCATGGTATTGAGACTGTTTCTCATTGCACTTTGAGTAAACTTGAGCCATGTGTGTATGACCGAAACCGTTGCTTTAAGCTTCTGATTGCTTCGGCATAGGCTTCGCACGGTTGAAAAGTTAGGCGATGACAAGCTTTCAACCTCTCGCAATCACATGCTAAAAATGAACTTGTGAATTCTTTTACCGCTGCAACTCCGATATGAATTTGAAATCACAAGTATATGTTTCATTCCTATGCATGATGATTGAACTTTGCTAGGGGTAGTTCACCTGTATTTGCTTAGCACTTGCTTGGATTCCTTCTATACAGTGTATCTACTGTCTGTTGATTTGTTACTATGCTGATCTCCTTTGTGTATTGCTATAAAAAGCAGTCTCATACTTCACTTGATCTCTATGCTTTCTATTTCTATTATGATGATCAGTTTGAGCCTTCTATTTGAGCTTAATTGAGATGTTGGAGCTATACTGATTAGAGCTCTTTGCACTCTTTTGACTATATCCTGATCTCCTAACTTGCATTTTGACTTCATATGCATTGTGAAGGAGATCTTGTGTTCAGGGGGAGTTTTGTGAAGAGAGTTGCTTCTCCGATACCTTTTGGCCTTGTAAGTGCATTTTCACTAGGGGAGAAATTTACGTAAATCATATGCCCTGAAAATCTTTGTCCTAGTTGCTTGCATTTGTCGAGGGGGAGTTTGCTAGTTGTGTGAGCCGTCCTCTTCTTAGGGACTAGCAAACGTTCCTAGCTTTTCATGACTTTCATACTTTTCATTTGGTCTTCAATTGGTTCTCTTTTTTTCTTCCCATTTGTTTTGGTTGATTTCCATTGGTTCGGAGTGATTTTCTTGCTAGTTGTGTTGAGCCTCTGTGCCTCTATCTTGAGGGACTAGCATTTTGCTTCTGTTTTCTCCGATCTTCATTGGTCTATCGCTTGTTTCTGTTTTGTTAGATCTTTTCTATGTCTGATGCTGCTTGCTATGTTCTTGCTCTGCTTTGCATTTGCTTGGTTGCGTCGAGCCGTTGGCCCATGTCTTGGGGACCAAGTTTTCGCTTCATCCACTTGACCTTCTTTGGCTTTGATAGGCTTTTGGGTCATTTGGTTGGGTTTTCTTCTTCCCACTCCTTCCTACCTCCTTCTTCTATTCATGATTGTTGTGGAGTTGACAATGCACTCATCAAGGGGGAGATTGCGGATCCTGGGTGTATGCCGAGTCTCTGTGGATGAGTGATTGTCAACGGAGATGATGCGCATGTTCTTTGGCTTGTGTTGTCAGGTGTCGAGCTCGAGACAGTGATCGATGGCGGGTGAAGGTCAAGTTGCGAGCGTGCCGTGCCGACGGACCGGGCGCGATGAAGGATGGGCGTGCCGTGCGGCGGACGTGCCATGCCGATGTATCGGACGGTGAAGGGCGGACGGACTTGGACTGATGGACTGGAGGCCGAGATCAGCTGTGGTGCTGGCACCTGCGACAGCGACAGGCGGAGAAGTGCGATCATGTCGTGGAAGGGGTGCACAGGCGTTGCATCCCCTCTACGACGCCGGTTTGTTGGTAGAGCCCGGGAAAAACCAACGGTGGACGGTTTCCAGGTTTGGGCCTCAAAACCTGGGTGCTGGTTTCCAGGTTGAGCCACAAAACCTGGGCGCGACGGTTTCCATGTGACCTCAAAACCTGGGCGTGGGCCGGTTTCCGAGTTTGGGCCTCAAAACTCGGGCGCGAGCGGTTTCCGAGTTTGGCCACAAAACTCGGGCTGGAGGCTGGTTTTCCCGTTTGGGCCTCAAAACCGGGGGCTGATGGAAAAGGCTGTTTCCCGGTTTGGGCCGCAAAACCGGGGGTGCAGAGTGGTGGCGGCACGTGGCGGCATCTAAGGTTGCGTGGAGGCGACGCGGAAGACCGTGGGGCGTGGCCTCGAATCTACCTACCACCAGCGGGTGGACAGAATAGCCTTAGGGTTAGCTGGTCCCTCTGTAATAGAGTAGAGAGGGTAGAGTAGGAATAGACTTAGACTAGGTTAGTATAAGTAGTCTAGGGAGACACCCTCCTCTCCATCTCAATCTCAGTTAGAGCTTTCATTTCCTAGGTTTCCACCTCCACACCCCCTGCTTTAGCTAGTTGAGATCCGCAAGAGACTCCACTCTGTGTACTGTTGATTCGAGGAAGTGAGGCCGTATCCTCACCTTGGATCCCATCTCTTGGTGTCAATTCGCGTTTTGATTTCATGTTCATCATGTTCTTCGCGGTGCTTTGTGCCTTGAGTTTTCCCTCGCTTGATCTTCGTGCTCGGTTCATCTTTCACGATTCCGTTTGAACTGAGTTGCTCTAGATGTGAGGCACTTCTTTCCACCGAAAGAAATCATCTCTAACCTCACGTCTAGGAGATCGATCAAGTTTTAGTTTCGGGTCTCTTTTTTCTTCTTCCCCCGAATTCCTTCGATTCACCGATTTGGAGTTAGGTTCGAGCCTGATCTCTTAGAGATGCTCACTAACCTCCTTGTGACTCCTCAGATCGAATCCCAGCCTAGAGCACTGATTCGGAGGAGATCGGGTTGAATCGCCGAGTTTCAGTGCAGTCGCGGGGTGACCGGACGCTCTGTCGGGCTGACCGGACGCATGCTTTCAGAGTCCGTCGTTGAGCACGGCGCCAAGCTTTTCTCGTACTGACCGGACGCTCTCGACCGGACGCTCTGTTTGCATTTCGACCGACGCTACGCTTGCACTGTTCCCGTGTCATTGTCTCATCTGACCGGACGCTCAGTGAACGACCGGACGCTTGAGCTCCGTGCGTCCGGTCGCGAACAGAGAGCTCCCAGGCTGGTTTTCTGACGACCGGACGCTCCGTCCCTGCTGACCGGACGCAGGCCAGTCCGTCGCTGCAGTTTCGCCGTCTTCGTTCGCGGTTCTTCGTTCTTGATTGGATTTGAGTTCCGTCTTTTGGTTGGCTTTCTAGGTTGTCTAGTGTCCCGCTGTGCTCTAGGAAGCATCCACCCTACATCTAGGGTCGTGGACATTAGCAAGCTCTAGGTTTCGCTTTTGGGGTTGATCTTGGGACAGTGGCATCTAGTTTCCGAAAGGAAATTTTTGAAGCTCCCATTCACCCCCCCTCTGGTCGCTTTCGGGTAGCTTCTCGGTCCTTTCCTGCTTCAG